>WEKX01017874.1:4947-42875 GCA_013390025.1 Pitta sordida
TAATTAATGCAGGTCCCTCAGTGTCGCTCGCCCGCCCATGTGTGCAGAGCGCCTGCAAGCTGCGAGCGGGCAGTGCTTGTGTGCGTGCATCTGTGTTATTGTTTCCCTGTCCACGGGCAGGGAAGGGAAGTGCTCCAGGAAAGTGGGGCTGGCCACGGCATGTCAGCGGGACATGCTCCCGCGGCTGCCGCAGCCCGCCCATAGGGCCAGGACGCAGGGCGGGGACAAGGGGAGGGGACACAGGGCAGGGACATGGCCAGAATGAGCATGGGAGACGGGGAGGGGGTGGGGAAGCAGCGGCGCGGGGTTTTCGCTGCCGGCAGCAGATGTGGAAGCGACAGTGTGGCTCAAGAGAAGTTTAGGGATTCTTGGGGGGGGGCGGGGGGTGTCCCCCGAGGCAGACAGGCCACAGAAATGCTTCTCTTTCCTCCCGTGTGCTGGGAGAGCCTGTGGGGAGGAATTGAAGAGGCTCCCAGCGATCCTGAGCGTGGAACAATGGGCATGGCCTGCGTGCATATTAATGACCTGCAAGTATTTGCGAGTTTGACGTTTTGCGAGGGCCGTGGGCTGTCCCTTTTGTCGCGAAGGGGGGGGTATAACTGTAATACTAGAAAAAGTGTTACTAATAATTGTGTAGGTTTTTCTAATTTTTGTCAGAAAAAGAAGCTATAGTAACATTTATTATGTGGCTATATAGCTGGCAATATATAATATTGACAAATACTTGGCAAATTCTTACACAAAACTGAATATCACGGGTGGGGTTGAAGTGGGGAAGATAGATCTTTCAAATGGTAATGCACATACTTGCATCCTAAATTATGGTAATGCACTCAGCTTAATGTGACTCTTTGCAATGACTAAATCTATACAGAAATCTATTCTTGCAGTACTTCAGCTACAGAACTTGAACACAGAATTCTCATCTGTACTTTTTCAGATAAAGAAGCTAATTAAATTTGCAGTTTTGAAAATAAAATTTCAACTTACGCATCTTTTAATCTTGCATTTAAATTAGGAAGTCCCATATATTCACTGAGTTCCTGAAAGAATATTTTGACAAAAATTCTACTAGAGGATGTGGTAGTTTCTTCACTCAGTATTATACATTCAAGGACCTAAAAACATTCAGAAAATACAAACCTGTTATTTTAAACATACATTCTTCTATCTTAAAAACTTTTGTCCTGAGGTAACTAATAAAGACTGACTTTTAATTTTCTTTTTTCCTGAAAGATCATAAATTCTATGATTCCTATTGTTTTCTATACCTGGGAGCAGCTTCTGATCATATTTGTGGTAGTAATTCTTTAAGGATTTATTTTATCTAGGAAAGCTCCATAAGAGAAAATCAGGTCAAATATTTTGACTTACTTAGGTGTCTTTATGCTTGAATTAGATTAGGCTATGAAACAAGAAGAAAACAATTTGAAAAGAGAAGTTACCTCGACATTTATTTCTTCATTTTTAATGTTATAGTATTATATACCAGAATACAAGATTACTTTTATTCGGTATTTGTATTAAAAAATAGTAGTCTTTTAAAATGTCTTGCAATTCTATACAACTTTTAATTTAATATATAAAAAGGTTAGAAGTCCAAAATTCTTTTCTAAAAGATGTACATTTTAATGAACCGATTACAGCTGAGCTCCATAAAATAAGAGGTTAAATCAATTACTGAAAAATGGGGAGGAAGATCAGTGATGTACAAGAGTCAAAAAGAGGAGATGGAGCCAACCAAAATTGTTCAAGAGTGTCTGGCAGTATACTTAGCAGTCCCGTTTGCTACAAGTACAGTAAACCCCTAATTATTGATGGTTTGTCTCTTTGCAGTTTCAATACTCTGCAGTTAATTTTTCAGCAAAAAGCGGGGTTTGGGCATGCACAGATAATGCCACAAAGACAGACAGTTCATTAATATGCAAATGAGCCCATGAAGATGTAATTAAGACCCGCCCACTACCCCCACCCCCCTCAGCCCTGAAGCGCCATCCCTTTGCCCCTTATAAGGGGCAGGAGGACCGCCAATACTCCCAATGAGCCACGCAGCCGTGACTGGTGCCACCGGTCCTCTTGCCTCATAAAAGGGTGGTGGGAGGCAAGTGGCAGTGAGCCAGGATTCCACAGCCAGGAAGGGGCATTCCCTTTGCTTTCCAGAGGCGGAACAGGCCACAGACAGTCCCGGCAATGCCCTCCAGAACTCCAAAGCTGGGGAGGGAGGGGTTGTGACAGGCAGGGCATTATTGCATATTCATGAGTTTGCTACCTTCGCAAGCTTCATAGAAGGTACACAGATGAACACCCGCGAAACCCCGGGGATCACTGTAGCTCCAATTTGTAGAATAAATACTAGAACTAATACATTTTATGACCGCAGACTACTGGAGATTGTAACTATTGAAAAAGAAATCTAAAACAATAACTTTTTATTTTTAACTTACACTCCAGGGAATTGAATCAGTATATAGTAGATGAGCAAACATCTTGGCAACATTTCTCAGTTTGTTTGTTTCCAAACGATGAATGGTATCATACTGTTCTTTGAAAATAGCTTCAAAGGATTCCATATATTCTTTTTTTAGCATGCAGAAACGCTGAGACAAAATTGAACAATTTAAACAAAAAGATCAACAAAAATATTAAATATGCAAATAATCTACATTTAAGTGACCTAATGGTGTAAATATTTACTGCAAGATTTCCTTTTTAAATAACCTTTGGAGGACGAAAACACATTCAAATGGGTGTATTTTATTGGTTTGAGAAGTTGTCAGAACAAGAAACTCGTCTGCTTTGCAGAGCAGTAATTATCCATTTTGAACTGCAGCACATTATTCAGCCATTTATTTTACATCCAGTATTTTCACCTGATATAACTCCATTTTTTCATGACATCATTGAACAACTATTTCAGTTTAGAGAGGCAGCAGGAAACATAGATGTTAAGACATGTTGGATATAAACATTCCTAAAAATATGGAAATCAACATTTATATTCATCTGAACGTGCAGATTCATACATTTAATGCTTTGGTGTTGGAGAAAAGCCAGAACTTCGGAGATCAAAGCAATGACCCAATATAGGTTAACAGCTAGGATTCCTTATTAAGGGTTCAAGCAGATAATATATACAGTGAATCCCCGGTACATCGCGATCTCTGCATTACAACCCCGCCCATTTGCGAGGCAGAGGTCCCTGGCCCGACATACTCTGCTCTGCCGAGAGGCGGTGCCACGGTGCCTGTGGGGCAGGATTCACCCCGCCCTGNTTCAGAAACGGTTCCCTTTTCTCCCCTGTGCTCAGAGAGTCCAAGGGGAGAAACAGAAAAGTGCCTGCAGCGCTGCGGAGTTCCGGGGGGTGGGGCAATGGGCATGGCCTGCATGCATATTAACGACCTGCACTTCTTTGCGAGTTTAGCTTTTTGCGAGACCCCTGGGCTGTCCCATTCCTCACGAAGGATGAGGTATAAGTGTAGCACACTTTTGCCAACTCGTGCTTGCCATGCAACTTCTACTTTTTCCATTACTAGCAAAACACCTGTTGTTTTCTCTAAGAAACTATTGTCAAAATATTCTTCTATTTCTGCTGTTCAAGGACATGTTATTGAACTATTCTGACCTTGTGAAATCTCTTTAAAGGGACCATGCCCTTTAAATTCTAACCATCTCTCTACACTTTGGAACTGACTGTCAGCAGAAGGATTTCCTCAAATACTGGATGACAAATGCAAATAAGAAAAATCACTCCCTTTTCAGCATAACTTGCTCCCTTGAGAAGACAAGTATTTAATCTTAACTCCTCAGATCTGTCAATATTATTGATAAGGAAAACATAAGTAAGAAAAACAGAGTTTCCGATTTATTGAAAAGCTAAAATCAAAACACTCACAACTTCAGGACAGTAAGTACTCAATCCTAAATGAAACCTACTAAGCAGCTTTAAGAAATGTGGTAAATGACACGAGTCCCCAGAATAAACATTCAGCACTGTAAAAAGGGTATTTTCTGGTATTCATAACACTTCTGCCTTTTTAGTACCATTCCTTTGCCACTGATTTATTGTTCTACCATAATGAGAAAAAAAAGGGCTGCAAAATAAGCAACATTACAAAGGAAAAGTGAGTTCTCTCATTCTGTATTCACTATGCTTATTAAAATCAAAATGTTAATTCAATCTACTAATACAATCAACTAATATCAGCATTTTCAGAATGATAAGACGATTTTTAGTTTTATCTTTCCATTAAGACTTCAGTTTGACACACAAAAAGAGTAGAGCTAATCTATGAAATTTTCTATCATAAAGTGTAAAATCTGAAAAGAGAACTCACCCCAGCCAGCAGCCCAAAGAATTTCTCGTATGTTCTTTGCTGAGCACAGCAGTCAAGTATCATATTGCAGAGTTCTTTCTGGGTTATGGAAGAAAAATATTTCTCTAGGTAAATTCACTGTAGCAGCAAAAACCCCATCACTAAGTAGCAAATAATTGAAGAAAGTCTCACAAGAATGTGAGCTTGAAATGAGCATTTACATAAAACTTCAGTGACAACACCACTAGTTTTGTGAATTCCTCTGGGATGTGAATATGAACCTTCACCCTTCAAACTTCCTCTTCTGATTAAACTAAGATTTATGTGGTAACACACCATACAACTAATAAAAAAAAGTCAGGACTCATTTTACTACAGTGAAAAAAGGAGATCTAAGATAAAAAGCAAAGGTTTTGAGGGTTTTTTTGGTTGTTTTGGTTTTGTCTGTCTGTTGCTGGGTTTTTTGCTTGGGGTTTTTTGTTTGTTTTAAATAGCACCAATCCTTGCACTTGCAGAAAATGAAAATTCTTTACAACTTCCAATTTTCAAAATTGCTTACAGACAAACTATTTGGAAATGCAGTGTGCATGGTTAGCAGCGTATTTCCAAAATCAGAAATGTCTGTTGATTTTGCTATACACTAACACCTTTAACTACTTAGCCATGATTTTCCTGACAAGCTCTGCTTACCATAGGCAAGCAGAAGGCTGCATTCCACTGCAATCGCTTCAGTCCTGAGAGTGGTATTTGGAAAGAGTAAATTCAGCCTTAAGAGGCCTATGACCAAAATAATTAGAGGAGCTTCTCTAAAGCAGCTGGTTTAGGTTCAAATTCAGAATCACCCTTTAGAAAAGGCTCTCTCCTAGGAAAGAGCAGAGGAAGCCTAGGTAAATTAGTCGCCCAAAACTTTTGTGCATCCCCCATCAATGACAGCCTGCCTTTCCCATCGCCATGATGAACATGGATGCTCTCCTTCCCTTCCACCAACTCCCTTTCTCCTTATCACCAAATACTATCAATCCTAAATCACTACTGGATCAATCTCTGGTAGCTACCTCATCCTCCTATTTCATACACACCAAACCAAGAACCAGAAGGAAATAGACACAGATGGATTCTGCTCTGTCCCTCACCTCTATGACCAGAGCCCTTCAGCATCTGAAAGCAGTGACTCAGACAAGTAAATCTACACAGATTTAAAACCAAACTTAGTCCTCAGACCTACTACCTAAGGTGCTGATTGTAATACAGCACATTTTGAAACTTCAATTAAGACAAGTGAAACAAACATTTTTATATAAATTATGAGCCATGAAATAGACAATGCTTAAACAGCACTGCAGTTTTCCCACACTTTTTAAATTACTATTTTCTCATTAAGGCAAATTCCATAGTATAATCCAATTTATGACATTCCCAAATACATTTCTAGTCATGCATCTCTTGTTATTAATTTCCCTTTAAACTATTAGTAGCTTTTGCATAAAAGATGATTTCAAGCATTTTGTTCTCTCTGTATCTTACACTGATTTACTGTAGCATATACCAGATTTCATATTCTCCCGCTTGTACCACTCTTTGAAGCAGATATTCAGAAGAAACATTTTTTCCCATCATAAAAACTCACAGCAAATAAAAAGCCAACCATGCTGAACAAGAAAAAAATACCCTTCCAAATAATAAGGCAGCAATGTATCAAATAAACTTACAGATATGTTTAAACACATTTCTTTTAACACTGTCACACTTAGTTAGTGTGATGTATTAAAACGCATATTAACTTTTTATATTACCCCATTTTACAGGAATGCTACAGTTAATCACATTTTAAACAATATCAAGGGTAAAATGCTGATGCCACTGTTAATAACATCAGGAAGACTTGAAAAACAATTACTTTTCTTCCTCATCTTAAATAAAATTATAGCATTGGTATCCCCTGTGGTTTACAGTAATTAAGTATTTTAACATTTTAATTAAATATTACAATGATTTCTAGGAGGATATCTTGAATAACTACATGCACGAAAATAGACTTGCCCATAAAGACATTCTTGCTAGTGTTATCTAAACAACTCAAGGTCAGCTCTGGAGCAACTGTCTTCCAGATTTAAAATTAACTAGTTTTACCATTATTTAATTATTTTTTGAAAGATGTGACAAGTTCAGAGGGCAACTCCAGCTTAATTTCCAGCTTCAAATGTTAGTTAACTCATTTGTGTACTTCCAATGATATTTATGGCAGGAAGAGCCTGTTATTTAGCCCATCACTTGTTTTGAAAAACACTGAATTTGTTCCCCAATTTCACAGGTGATTTATGTATTGTATTGTTTGGCAGTTTTCGTACAATGCTCAACAAGTAACTACTAACCTTAGTTAAGAAAGTATGTACAGCTATCCAATCACGAAGTAAAACATTTCAAAAACATCTGACACCTCATGCAGATAGGGAATAATATTCCATGAAGATCCTGAATTTATTACTGTATCATGGATAACAATAGCACTTCCCAAAACTGCTACGACAGAAGATAAAGAGCAAGCTACCTCTAAATGCATTGTATTTCTCATGGTTTCCCCTGAACATTTCCTGCCAGTTCCCAAACAGAGGAATGGTTTAGATGAACTGTGACTCAACCTAGCATGGTAAGTATCATCATACATTTAAAGATGCTAAAGGGTAAACCAGGAAAAGACTGAAAAATCAGACTTGGTTTTTTCCACAGTTCTAAAATTTTCAAAAACAACCAGTCTATATTCTCTCAGCGTCACACAAAGGTTATGTTCACTGCAGACTAAAGAGCTGAAGTAACTCAGCTTTTTCTCTCCCTTCTGCTCACAGGTCCGTTTTTTACAGCTAGTACTTCCCAATCATCTCCTCTGTTTCCCCTCATTTTTTGCAATTCTTTTAAAATTTGGATTCAGCTGAGACTGGAATTTTGGAGCTGCCCCACAAACTGACTCCATGAGGTCTCTTCTCCATTCCCTTGCTGGAAGGGATGCAATTTGTACCTCCCCTCCCTTACCAGCCCCACAGATCTCTTCTGTGTTTGCTTCTTTATTTGTCGAATTACCACTTAAGAGCCAAGGCTGGCAAAGCCATGGAAGGTGCTCCTGCAGCAGGCAGTCTACTGGCAAACTACATGCAGTGCTTTTGGCAGCTACTACCCTGTCTTGGTAGTAGCTATCGGTCTTCCAAAACTTTTGTCTCTTGCTGAACACGGTAATCAAAAATCTTGCATAAATCAGACTTTTTAGACATTTTTAGACATTTTACACAGGAATTATTGACTGGATTTAGAGATAGATATATTTTTAATCATGCTGTTTCAAGTTTGCAACACAGAAACACATGCAAAAGAGGCTGGTGAAATAATACATCAAAGCCCCATAATATCTCTCTTTCCATCTGAAGGCTACACATGCAAAATTTCATTTTACCTTTATCACTGAGGTAATCTGAGCAATTCCATCTCCTTAGGTTAAATGCATACGTTTGGAAGATTAAAGTATAGTCACAATTCCAGCTAACGTTTGCTATCAGTAACACACAATTACATCCCAATTCTGTATATGGATTCTACACCTTCATTTTGTAGACATCAATATGTATATACCACAACATGGCATGTACAAGCTATGTACTTTTCTCTAATTCATAAATATATGAAAATTCAGATGGATTCTGCATCTCAGACTCCCCAAAAGTCCTGTTAGGAAGTCTGCTTCAGGATGATCACCTTTTACAGGCAGCAGCAACTTTGAACTAACCGTGGTGCAGATGCCAAACCTACCCTCCAATTAGAAAGGAAATCAATTAATCTAAGAAATCATCAGTTCGAACAGAACATTCTTATCAGCTTTAGAGCATCCTACTCTACACCAGTTTCCTGAACTACATTTTGACTGAATGTCAAATCAACACAAGTACTCTGTTATCTTCAAAACTTGATGCATAAATACGTAACACAAGAGACAATGACACTCTCACCCCTCCAACTAGGAATGCTTTGAGCAAGTGACACCATCCTGTAAAATGAAGACGTGTCAGATGCATGCATAATTCTTTCCAGAAGGTTGTGCCTAGAATAATTTTCCTCATTTCAAGTAAAAAAAAATAAATTTCCATGACCTATTACTTTTGTCTGGATACTCACATTGAGGAGCAGATATAGAATAGGCTCTAATTTAATTGAGCAAAGTCCCAAGCATTGCTGTATACGAATTTAGTTCTTACCACAACCAAAAAAAGGAAGAGAAGTCTAAAAGCCAATCCATTTCAGGCACACTTCCAAAGAACAAGAACAATGTATGGTTGATTTATTTTTTTGCTGTCCCCACCACCCTTGAAGAAGACTGGGCAACAAGACATTTTGCTTTCTTCTCCTAGCTTGAATTATGCTAAGAAGCTTCAAAAATTGAGGATTCCGTGGGCAGTAACATCTTAAAAAAAAAAAAAAAAAAAAAAGGGATATACTCCTAATACATGTTGTCTTAAAGACAGATGAATTCTTCACTTAAGTAGTTGTAACTCCTGCCTACTTTTCTATTTCTATGAGGAAACATCGGTGGTTTTTTTTTAAACTAAATGTATCAGAAACTGAAATGTACACCCTCCACAATCAGAGGCAAAAAATTATCTGTACAGGGTAAGCATAAAGTAAAAAGCCTATTCCTGACATTTCAGTTGGCCTTTATTTGTTTTCCTCATAGTTCAGAAGCCAGCACAACTGGTAATACCACACTCTTTTAACAACAGTTTTAGTTTATTTAATTTTCTTCTTTAGTAATGCATGGGATTAATGCAGCTTTAACACAGATAATAACAGTGCTTTTTTAAAAAAGAAAAATAGTGTGCTCTGCCAAGGCTGAGCATATGTCCCGAGAAGCAATTGCAAGGCTTGTTTAGAACAGCTTCTCACAGGCTGTAGTTCAGACTACAATAAAGCTGGTCAACTTTTCATCTGCAAGTTTCAATTGAGTTTAAATAACACGAATGAAAGTAAACCTACTCCTAGTAAATTTACTTCGAGAAGAAAGAATTTCAACTCTTTGAATGTCTTTCCTCCTTAAAAAAAAACATCAGAGGACTGCTGACATCTCCCTCAGCAGCTGGTACTGAACTGCACTGCCCAAAAGCGGGGTTATGTTGTCCTAGTCTGTAGATTATCTATTTCAACCTTAATCCTCTTTCTGCGAGTCATGCGACAGATCCATTACTGGTATTAAACAGACAAACACTTGCGTTGCACAGCAGTTAATGTGACACGATAATCTGATAATTCAACCACTCATAAAAACTGCTAAATACACTTCTGAACTCAGCCCTGTCATGCCAAAAATTTCTGTATGTAGAGATTTCCAGAAAAATTAATCAGAAGATAGTCATTAAGACTATATTAGTCTCAAAACTGTTGTTCACGTCCGTCTTTAGGTTTCATATATGCTTGTTATTTTTTGATTGTATTTAATTGAGAATTTACTACTCAAAACCTGTGGAAAACAGTGTTAATAACAGAATTAAATAAATATTATTTTATTAAATAAAGCTTTTCAGAAGAAAAACAGTTACTGTAAAATTAGACTTGATTTGAGCATAAATTTTGCAATGAGAATTTTAATTTTCACTTGATTTTTAAGCAATAGTTCAGCCATATGCTCTAGTTCCTGCTTCTCATGATGATTAGCATTCATAGTAGGAGCTGGAATGGAGAATGAGCATAAACACAGTTTGAAGACTCACCCCCGAGTTCAGCAAACATTTAAGGAATTTCTCAAGACTATTTAAAGCTTTGAATCAGAAGGTGCAAAGAAATTACAGATAAAAGACAACATCCTGTGATACAGGTTGCTGAAGCTTTCAGTAAAACAGACCAAAAAAGTGCTTTATGGCTACAAAAACAATAGTAGAGAATCACAGAATCATTAAGGTTGGAAAATACCTCTAAAATCACCACATCCAACCGTTAATCCAGCACCACGTCTTTCAAACACTTCCAGGGACGGTGATTCTACCACTTCCCTGGGCAGCCCACTTCAATGACTGACCACCCCTCAGTAAAGAAATTCTTCCTGATATCCAATTTAAACCTCCGCTGCTGCAACCTGAGGCCATTTCCTCTGGTCCTGTCACTTTTTACCTGGAAGAAGAGACTGATCCCCACATCACTACAGCCTCCTTTTGGGTACTTGTGCAGAGTGATAAGGTCCCCTTTGAGCCTCCTCTTCTCCAGACTTAACAACTCCAGGTCCCTCAACCACACACAGGACTCAGGTGTGACCTCACCAAGGCTGAGTACAGGGACACAACCCCTCCCTCGACCTGCTGGCCGTGCTATTGCTGCTTCAGGCCAAGATGCCATTGGCCTTTTGCCCACCTGGGCACACTCTGGCTCACATCCAGCTGGCTCTTGAGCAGCACCCCCAGGTCCTTTTCCACTGGGCAGCTTTCCAGCCACTCTTCCCCCAGCCTGTAGTGCTGCCTGAGGTTGTTGTGAACCAAGTGCAGGACTTGTTACTTTGCCTTATTGAACCTTGATACCATTAGCCTTGGCCCATCCAGTCAGCCTGTCCAGATCCCTCTGTCTTCCTGCCCTCCTGCAGATCAATACTCCCACCCAATTTGGTGGCATTTAAGAATGGTTTCTTTTGATAATGAAGGCAGTGGGAATCAATTCAATAAAAGCTTCAATCTGAAGATACTAGCTAGAAAGAATACAATGATTTTTCTAGTTTAAAAACTGTCAGTTAATTCAAACAAATTTCCTGCTAAGCGCATTCAGTTTTTTTATCCACATGGACAGACTCAAGATCCATAAATCCTTAATAATTATATTGTCTATATTCACTTGTTCTTTCTGCTCTCACACTGATCAGGAAACATTTTTTTTCCTTTTTTTTGCACCCATAAACAAGCTTAGTTATAAACACGAGCAAGTCAAAGCTCTCACATTGATCAAATGAGGAGAAAAATAATTACAATTATTAGGGGAAAAAAGAAATCAGCACAAAGAAGAAACTTTTCACAGAGAGAGTGATCATTCATTGGAATGGTCTGCCCAGGGAGGTGGTGAAGTCGCCATCTCTGGAGGTGTTTAAGTAAAGACTCGATGAGGAGCTCAGAGACATTGTCTAGCTGGTGGGGCGTTGGACTAGATGATCCTAAGGGTCCCTTCCAACTCAGAAAAACCTGTGAACCTGTGACTTCATGTGATAAGAGGATGCAGTTCTACATCAGTTTTGGACCTTGCATCCTCCAACTAGTCCTGAATTGTTGGGTTTTTTCTTTCCCCTATGAATGTTTCTTCTGCGTAGATTTTGCCCACGGAATGTAGGAGCTGACAGAGATTGCCATGATATTGAATATCAAGAGTTGAGTAGTTCTCTGAGCAGCTATTTAACAAGCAAGTCATGTTACACATTATAACTCTGTTGTATGATCTAGTACATATATTCTAGATTGTTAAATCTATTATTTATAGCTGAACTGATTTGCTGGAAAATAGGATTTTTTTCTCTTTAGTATTCTTCAAGTTATGCTTCACTGAGAATTATTATCTTCTATGCACTTAGTATTGCATTTCATGCACAGAATGAGAAAACTAGAAAAAAAATACACCATCTGAATTTTTACTTTAGTTCCATGTAAATTGCTTAATAAAAATAGAACAAAAACTAAAAACTGATAGGCAAACCGGTTCTCAAAGAATACCTAACCATAGCCCAGATGTCCCCTGCTAGTATTACAGTAACAAGGTTACTTACTACATACATTGTTTCAAATAAAATAGAACAGTGATAACTAAAGCCACAAGGAAATTAACAGCTCTCTCAAGTGCAACTCCTATGATACCTTACAGCTGACTGAAAAGCAATTTATAAAATTAGATGGGTATTTACATTCTACCAGGATCAAATGTAAGTAGGGGATGACAAACTGTTCCCTTTACTTGAAAACACACCAACTGTATTCCTCTTACAGAGTCTGGAAACAAAACAGCTTTTATCTGATGATCTCCACAATCATAGCAAAGCAATCACACTCAAAAATGCTTTAATTCAATACACTGTTCATTCAAAGAAGACTGTGAATACAACAAAAGGAACACACTCTTTTAGCACTATGCTGAATTTGAAACCCTACAGATAAAGTCTGCAGTTGCCTGCAGAGAACTTCAATCCCAAATTCTTTCACAGATAGAGCTTTGAAAGTGACGTCTCCATTGGATAAAGGTTCCAACAGCTCAAACAGGAGACCTTTTCCACCAGGCTACAAGCAAACATTTGAGTTGCTTGAGAGAAAAGAGCAAATGGATGTGACAAATCGCATATGAAATATGTGTCAGTCTATTTGCTTTACAGGTTGTGAAATTAATCCCGAGGAACAACAACAGTAAGGAATCACTCTCTAGTTGCTATACAGACTGGGTCCCAAACCACGAGTAAGGATTTTAGGTACTGCCATAGTACTACTGCTTAATAATTTTAATAACAAAAAAAAAAAGGGAAGAAGTAAGGCTTACAGTCTGACTTTCAGGGAAGTCCATCTTCAGCAGTTTGTGAGCACATTCTTCAAAGTCTAAGCTGAATAGAAAAAGTATTTTTCATTACCTGTGCTATACATGCTACGCTAAGAACATTTCAAAATTACATTTATTGCTGGATCTGAAACTTCAACTGTTTTGTAAAAAAGTATCTCAGCTGTTTAACTTGCTGGTTGTTGTAGGAGGGGGGTAATAAAAACGCTGTATTTTGTGACTTTATATTTGAAAACTAATTCAAATTGATTACATTTGTGAACCATGTGAAAACAAGATAACTCAAGTCATTATTACTATTACATCACTATACAAAACTATTTAAAACACAGAAAAGTTGGAGCTCATTGTGCACATCCTGAAACCCCCTGAAATCCAAGCACATGATCACCCTCCTCATGCAGGAGCAGACCTGCAGAGTATTATGGGCCATGCCTACTTTTAATGATGGAATTCAGTGGCACGCAACAGATCAATCTCTCCTCTCACCCCAGTGAGACAGAAGCTGTAACACCATGTTTTGATTATTTGTGCCACGAACTGCAAGGCCATTTCATTCTCAAGACAACAACAAATAGAGGGCATTTCAGGGTTGGTATGTGCATAACTATTTTCCAAGCAATACAGATGGCAACAGGCCTAAGGAGAACCACACTGCAGAATTCCCTCCTCTTTAGACATGGTAAAAATCTACAGCATTTCTAAGCATGGCATAATTTTTTTCATAAGTTCTTGAAATGCAGTATAATATTTTGCCTCAGAAAATCCTGATTACAGCAGTAGTCATGGAAAATTCCCACTTTACTGCTCAAAACATTTTGAAACAAGCAAAATTTATCTTAGAATGAGAATTTGGGTATCCATTTGTCAAAAGTCTGCTTTACACAGTCAGGTCAGGCTCCGTAATGAACATTTCCCTAATTTTTTTTAATTGCACATTAAGAAAGAATTTTAAGAGAAAGACAGTTACAGTTCACCCATTTCAAAAGAATTACACTTGTAGGTGTACAAATTATACTATTTTTACCTTGATTGAATAGCAAGATAAATTGTACGACGGAAAGAGACCAGGTTAATTTCTGTTTTGTCATGGACAGTAACTTTCTGACCTGGAAAACAAAAACATGCTTTTGTAAAGAGCAAAATATTAATGAAGATACAGGTAGAAATCTCTTAGCAGAGCTCTATTTACCATTTACTAACTCTATAGCATACAACTTAAAAAAAAATATTTAATACCAGGTTTATGTATTTTTTAACCTTTATTTTTAAAGATAAGAAAAAAAATAAAACCAGGTATTTGCTTCATCTGTAACTAAATCTATAATGAACAGATATAGTTCTAAGAGAAAAATTCTTCTTTTAAAGACATTTCAGGTGACTTAGTTGCTGCAGCCTCTAGGTTTAACATTTCTTGTCTACATTATAAGAAATCTATTTTCTGCATGATTTAACTATACAATGCTTCATGTGGCATCCCTGATTTTAACAGGTAATTCTTGGTTTCTGTTGTGTATGATCCATTCTAAACCGAACCATTCCGTGAACACTTTCATTTGTAAGGTATTCTCTATTCCTTCAGTCTTTTGAAGTTTGGTGAAAATCTAAATGATGAAAAGTTATGTGAACGCTCATACTTTTTCACCAGCCTGGATGCTCCAGTCATTTGTGAAATACCTCACAAACCTAGTAAGGAAATCCATTACTGGTATTTATGAAGAACAATTCCTGACTGGCTTTTCAATTACTCCTGCAGTCTGTACAAACATTGCGGTTATGCCTTTTTTTTCCCTGGGAATTGAATAAGTTCTTTGAAGATATGTAAGCAAGACAGAGGGCTGTACTGAACCAAGGAGTGAGAATGTAGATACAGTTGCAAGAAAACCCATTCTGATTTCAAAAGTGACTTAAAAACATGATAAAGCACTAGAAAGTTTAAGGAAATGTTTTCATTTTTGCCATTTTTCATGCATTATGTTTGCAAGGCCTTTCTCAGAGGAAGCTGAAATGGTCAAGAACAGTTGGACAAAGTTGCTTTTCCTTTTCTGGCTGTGCTGAATGTTTCCCTTTAAACCACTACTTTGACACTATTTGCTAGTAAACACTTTCATCTCAGAATAATTTAAGATGGAAACATTCCTTAACATTTGAACATCTTAGTTCGGCAAAACATTTAAGAAGCTAAGCATTTCTTTCCTGTTTGATAAACAATCAATTGCTAGTAAGATGTCAGTTATAATTTACCATCTTCATCCTCTTCTTCATCTTCTTCTTCATCTTCCTCACTACTTCCAGCTTCCTGATCTCCTTCTGATTCACTGTCACCTTCATCAAGAATTTCTGAAAGAGCAGTATCCCAGATTAAAAGAATATAGACCACAGTACTTTCATTACAAAACCCCCTGATCCAACACCTACAGAGTGAAAGGGTATCTTGCATGCAGAATGTGGCAGAGGCAAAAAAATAGGTTATGTCATAACTAAATGAAAACAGACAGAGAAACAACACGGAATAGCAGAACACAATGGAAAGGCCTACGATGAACTGAGCAACATGACCTAGGACACAAATATTACCCAGTGTTAAACAACAAAGGCTACCAACAACAGTTGGGTAAGCAAATGCCATAGGTAAGTACGTAAGTACATAAATACCATATAAAAAATGTGCACATACACAAATGTCCTTACCTTTCTTCAGAGTTTTGTATTTCTCCTCATTTTCAATAAAGTTCGGATCCATCTTGAAAACATCTTTAGAATAAAAGAGAATATTTAAAATAGAAATTGAAGAAAGCAATGAATATTTAATCTTGAATTTTTCTTAGGTAATATAGACACAGAATTATCTTCCATTTCTAACTTACTAAGAACATCCTCTGGGTTGTAGTCATCTTCTAATGGCAACATATGAGTAAACTGATCCTCCTCTTCTACCAGATCTAACCCCTCTGGAATGATTGGATGGTCCTTGAAGCCATCTTTCCGTACAGCAAACATGACTTCTATCATATACTGAACACGCATATCAATTTTAGATTCATGCAGAATGTGTCGAAGACGGTCAAAGATTGCTTTGGAAAAAACAGAAATGTAAATACAAAAAGGATTTACTAAATACAAAGGACAAGAAGACATGTTTTGGCTCACTACACTTACCATTAATACCTCTAGGAGAAACTTCTGTTAATTTGAGCCCACTCTCTTTAATAAATCCAATTGCTACTTCAATACTGTCATCAGTAGGCCTTTCAAGAAGCAAAGTGAGCATTTCCAAACATAAAACCTCATGAGCCTATGAAAAGAAGAACAGCAAAGAATTTTAGTGCACAAGGTTACACCATCATCACAAGGATTTACTTGACAGACCTGTACACCTTTTGAGGATGTCACAATACACTAGTTTAATCACACACACAGGGACAAAGCTGATTAAGAGCAATTCAAAACTTCAAATAGTTTTACCACGTGTATTTACACCAACCTGGTAGTGAATGCGACCATGCTACAGAAGTGAAAAAGCAAGCCATGAAAAATCACTTTGTCATTAAGAAAAAATAGAATGCCTTTCCAAGAAGCAAATAAACAGCACTTGCATTACAGAAACTAGTTCCAAGTGCATTGTGTCTCTAATTAAACCAATTCTTCCAGGATCAGGCATATGGGCAAATGGCACACCTTGGATTAATTTTCTCTTGACCAAAATGCTGCATGCTCCCAATGCATTCCTGAAACACTGCTCCTTGCTATGATTTGAATTGGAGTATCTTAATTTCTAACATACAAACAAGTGTATCTGGACACAAACAAGGATCTGGACACAAATCTGATTTAGATGCAGTTGAGTCTAGATCTCCTTACACAGAATTTTCAAGAAAAGTCTGTTTCACATCTGTGGGACAGAGCCTCAGATGATCCTTGCTTTGCATCAAGACTTGTCTGAATATTAGCCCAAAAGTATACATGGAATCTAGGCAAGTTCTAGAGCAGAAATGTCACAATAAGTGATAACTCCATAAGCAACTAGCAACATCTTTCTAAACACGTCCTAACAACTCAGAGCAGGCACCACACTCAGGTTTTCAGCAACTCTTTGAACAGGGCTTGCATCTTCACTTAGGCTACTGCTGTCTTAAAACTAAAAATTAGTCATATAGGGTTTGGATTGAGTAGAAACAAAGTAACATACCACATTTTGATTCATCAAATGTGCGACAAATTTTGAAGATGTTAGACACAGTTGCTGCAAAAGAAATAACATAGGATATTTTAACATGTAGAGAAAAAAATTATAAATCAGATCTATAGATTTGTGCATCTCACACTCAAATTAAGTCATGAAACTGTTTTGGGATACCAGCAGTTGTTAACACAGAAGAAATACGAATTTCATGCCTTACATACCTTGTCATTTCTGCGATATCCTTTGCGAAAATTTAGTATCAACCTCTTCAGAATCAATTCACCAATATTTGGAAACTTTGAATTGATAATTGCCACAAGAGCTGCATAAACATGAGTGAAAATTGGAGATGCACTCTGAGCTTGCAAAATGGATCTAGATAGCAATCCCCTGTAAAAATACACAAATGTTAAGATTTTCTTGTAATAAGGCATGCAATACTTTTATTCAGTATTTATTATATAAAATAGTATCGTGTAGTTGGAATAGGTGGAAGATACCAGATGATTATTTTCAAATCATTGTTTATCATGCCATAAATGGAGTTTTGCAAAATGTGTTCTCCAAATCTGTCTGAACCTAGAAATTCTTAAATTGATTTCTTAACTTTCATTAAATATGGTTCATTTAGAACTACATTTGAAAATGCTAAGCATGCAAATAGCCATCCTGTATCCTGCAATTATCTCTTCTTTAACCCCAATTAAGGCTGATTACAAAAGACTATTATTAGAACCTAACTGAATGTAAACAAAGGGCTCATGAGATAATAGTTCTATTATTATTCTAATGATCTCTCTTACATTTATTATGAAGACTAAAGTCAGAAAATAATCTGAGACTTATTTCTGACCCTCTCAATTTTAATTTTTGTAATGCTTAGGAGCACACCGAATTTGACTTTTTCTGTATTACTTCATTACAAATGGGTGAGGGGAAAAAAGATAGTTATGCCCCCTCATTTGCGAGAAACGGGTCATGCCAGGGCTCTTGCAGAATGTCAAATTCGCAAACACGCACAGGTCATTAATGTGCATGGAGGACATGCCCACTGCTCCACCCCCAGCCAATCAGGAGTGCAGGGGATCCTTTTTGACTCTTCCCCACAGGCTCTTGTGGCACAGGGGAGGAAAGGGAAGCATTTCTGCACCCTCTCTGCCTCAGGAGACCCCTCCGAGAATCCCTGGGCTTCTCTTTGGCCATGCAGCCACTTCTGCAGTCGGGGCCTGGATGCTGTGACCACATGTGCTTGCAGCCCAAATCCCACGCTGTTGCTTCCCCTCCAGCCCCCTCGTGCCTGCCACGTCCCAGCCCCTCACAGCACGGACAGGCTGCAGCTGTAGCAGTGAGGTGAGCATGTCCCGCTGGCTGCTGCAGCCAGCCTCACTTTCCTGGGGCACTTCTCTTCCCCACCTGTAGCCATGGAAACAGTAACACACCTGGGGTGGGGGAATCACTTCCCTGGCTGCGTTTAGAGTAGGAGAGAACAGTATGACTCCTGGCCCTCCTCGTGGGGCCGGGCCAGTCCTGTCCCACAGGGAGCGCCGTCGCCGCCCATCGGTGGAGCAGAGGCACTGCGCATGCATCGGCTGGGGAACCTCGCAAATGGCTGAAGCAACATTGCAAGAAATTTTCCTCACAGATCAACAAGGTAGCAATGGAGGGGTCGCAATGCAGCGAGGATATACTTTACCTCCAAACGTGAATCTTCAAAGTACACAATGGTATCCAACTATCTTCTCTGTGGTCTATCGAAATCCTCAAAAAACCTCTTACAAGGTACTAAATACAAACGGCTTAGGGATCTTATTCCTACTTACTTTGGAGTTGACAAATGGAATAGAATTCATTTCACACTAGTGTACAGAAATCGAGTATTTCCATTTTGAAATCAGTACGTAGTTACTTCTTGCTTACAAACTGAAACTGGACGCCGCCCGTCCCATCCCGCACTGTCTGCCCCGTCCTGCGCTGCCTGCCCCACNTATTTTGACATTTGTAAACCACACATAAAAACTTCCACATACAAATGTATTCTAAAAGCATTCAATAAGCTCCTTAGCTACACCTCCTCAAATAACAGTGATTAATTTGTGACAGAGAAAGTGTAGCCACCTGTTTGAAATGTATCAGAATTATTTCTGAATATTTTGTTGTTAGTAATTTGAGGTTATTTGTTTAAATGGTAGCCGGCCTAGGAAACCCACGCTCCTTTAGACATGCAGATTCAACCTCTAGACATCAAAATTAACGCAAAGAAAGTCATCACACAATACTTGCACATTCATCATGACTTAGTACCAAGTTGAAATAAGATAATTGTCTTTTCTGTACGTTACAACAATAAACAGACAGGCAACTGTAGCAAAACTTGTTTAGATAAATACTGACTACAAATCTTATTTGTCCCAGAGTTAAAAATTCCAGCATTAAAAAGTAAACAGACAGTGATAAGTGTAAATTACAAGTCATTCAAGTAAAATGCATAGGGAAAAACTTTTAAGAAAAGGAAACCTACACCATCTACTACACTGCTTTATTCCACCATGCATTTAATCTCATTCCCATGTAAGAGACTATTCTGCATACGACAATGGTTAATTTTAAGATCTGACTAGCACTCATACACTACACATAGCACACAGTGAGAAACACATGAACAGTACATAGATTACCAGGAAAACAAAAGAATTATTTTACAATACTGAGACTTACCTTCCCCGAACAATATTTTCCTGAAGCAGCTCATGAATGATGTTTTCTATATTAGAAACATTCACTTTATTGACAAGACCATTGATAGACTTCTTCAAGGCTTCCCAACTCATCCTCTGATATGCCAAGCTATTACAAAGGTATCACAAATTATTAATGCATAGATTTGAAGTCGCACTGAGTAAACAGAGTCATACCTCAGTTATTCACGCTGTCATATTCACAGCTTCTCGTATTTGTGGAAAATTTTCCCGCAGTTTTTACTCCGTTATTGACAGAGTGGTGCTGTACCAAACTGCCCCGGCCGGCCCTGCCATGAGTCAGGAAGTCTTTGACTGTAACACAGGGACCCACATGGGACCCATTCCGGCCTTCAGGCGCTCCAGCCAGCCTGACTCTTGCCAGCGCATATGTGCATATGCCCATATTCATAGCCTCAGGAAAAGCACTAGCTGAGCATAGCTCAGGGAAAGCACTACAGTGCCAGTTGCTGCAGATAAAAGGAGAAAAACCCAATTCCCACGCTCCTCACTGCCCATAAGGAGCCCAGATGTTGCAGGGTTCCAAAGTTGCCATATTTCCGGTAATAATTTGTCATATTAAGGTCCGACCCGTGTACGTGGATTAAAGGTTTTGTGGGACCCACGGGAGACCCGTAATCTGTGAATACGGAGGTATGACTGTATATACAGCTAACATTCACATTTAATCAGTTAAATAGGTAAGAAAATATTCACTGCATGAACATGAAGATGAATTCACCATTATACATTTAACAACGTGAAAATTACTGAACACAATACTCCAAAATGTAATTTGCTGCAGATATGGTATAACCCAGAAGGTTCAGTTTTCTAACACATTCAAAATTCCCTAGCTACATCCTGTATCCCACTTTTCTATTTACAATTTGCAGTAGAAGCAGGTACAGCTTTAATCTCATTGTCTTATCTCTCTTCTGATAAAAATATACCTTCAAAACAATGATCACAGCCCTCAGAATGGATCCCATTTCCCCCAACATTCTCGAAAATGCTTAACTGTTTTGTTTGCAGCAAAAAACTAATATGTCACTTTCAACTCACCTGTTTTTATCAGTGATTTGCTCTTGCATCATCCTGAGTTTGGCCGGTGGAATATATGCACCACCTGTGCGAGTGAGGATTGGATCCACTTCTTCTTTCTTCTTCTTTGTAGTGGCCTCATCCTGAGCAAGTGAACTCTGGACTGTCGATCTCTCTGGACTCCTACAATCAGGTGATGAATATCTTCTCTGCTTCCTTCGATCATATTCTCTTTCCTCCCATCTCTCATAGTGTCTATCTCTCCCCCTCTCCATCCTTCCAAAAATAAAAACAAAAAAACCCAAGGGGTTCATGAAAAGTTTTCACATTTTATTCTTTAAAATAAGTATTACCAATTAAGAAAGGGCTTGATACCTTCCTTCTGAAGTTCTGTCATCGTAGTAGTTCCTTCTTGAATATTCCTCCTCGTATCTGCTGTCATCAGAGTATCTTCTCTTTCTGCGAGATGGAGACCTATCACACTCCATATCCCTAATCACAACCCAAGACACAAAAATTCTCGTAAGAGGCTGAGAAAAGCAGTGGTATTAATATCTACTTGCAATACAATGTTACAATGCACAACTGTTCCAATTCTGCGACCTGAGTGCCAATACACAGTAACCCCTCGCTACTTCGCGGTCCACCATTTGTGGGTTCAATACATTGCAGGTTTTTTTCCTGCATCTTTACCACATTTACCCTATTTACTGCCACTTCACAGATTTCACTTATCGCGGCATCTTCCTGGAACCAACCCCCCATGCTATTCAACCGATCACTGTACTTATCATTCAAATGAAAGAGTCTACTCTTTCATAAGTTTGTT
Source organism: Pitta sordida (assembly GCA_013390025.1). Classification (NCBI taxonomy): domain Eukaryota; kingdom Metazoa; phylum Chordata; class Aves; order Passeriformes; family Pittidae; genus Pitta; species Pitta sordida. The sequence continues at coordinate 26,590 of WEKX01017874.1, forward strand.
GTCAGGAAATACTTTGTTATCAGGAAAAAAATATCAAAAATCAAAGCACTGTAGAAGGAAGCTCCTGATAGAACTTAAAATTAAAAGCTAAACAACAACAATATTAAATATCAAAGGTAAATCCTGGAACACATATATTAATTTGTTTCACCTCCTTCTGCCTGTGCAGCAGTAAAGTCTTGCCCTAAAGTGACAACAGTGCCATCAACAATATGTGAGTTCAAGCAAAAAGCTGGCATCGAATTTCCATTTTCAAGTCCAGTGATAGTTTAACTAAATGCTAAGGGCTTTTTAAAGATTTAGTTTCAGTAACAAATGCATTTAATTCCTGTTAAGTAGACATACAACTGTTTTATTAAACCTAAACCTACCTTTCACTTACTCAGATACAGTAAAATATGAAAAGAGACACAACCCAATGGTTTTTTTAACTTCTCTAACTCTCTGAGGCATATATACACAATTGGAAGATATAAAAATCAACTCTTCTACCTGTCCTCTGGAGACAAACTTTCTTGTCGGGAACTGTAGTTTTCCTTCCTTTCATAACTGGAACCATGCTTTAAGAGAACAGAAAGGAAAAAAAAAAAAATCAAGCTCCTGATTAGTAGTTCCTGAACTTTTCAAAGCATCTACTGTCAATAACCGCTCCAGGCTGGAGTAGGCCGACCACTTTCCTGCCTCCTCATTCCAAATGCCATTTTACTCTGTTGCATCACACGTAATGTTTTTTCCTCTCTTCTAAAAGTCCCCCTTATTGAGTAATTTCTCCTTATCTTCCCCCTTTTTACTAACCATGATTTATTTTCTCATAAGTCATTCCTAGCTTCATATATTACAAACATGTAAGTTACGTTGTTCTATTCGGCAGATTTGTGGGATTGTTTAAGTGATACACACTTTAATACTCCACACCAAATTCCATGGGCTGAACTACAACAATTTCAGGGGCAACAAGGCTCTTGAAGGGAATGGAGCACAAGTCCTATGAGGAGAAGCTGAGGGAGCTGGGGTCATTAAACCTGAAAAAGAGGAGAATCAGGGGAGACTTTATCACACTCCACAACAGCCTGAAAGGAGGTTGTAGCCAAGCGAGGGTCTGTGCCTTTTCCAGGCAACCAGCAATAGGACAAGAGGGCACAGTCTTAAGCTGCACCAGGAGAGGTTTCGGTCAGGCGTTAGGAGGAAGTTCGTTACAGAGAGAGTGACAGGGCATCAGAATGGGCTGCCCACAGAGGTGGTGGAGTCACCGTCCCTGGAAGTACTTAAGAACAGACTGGATGTGACACTGAGTGCCATAGTGTGGTTGACAGGATGGTGTTTGGTTAAAGGTTGGACTTATGATCTCAAAGGTCTTTTCCAACGTAACTGATTCTGTGACATTGAAGTATGAAGTCATAACCAAAAATCGGAGCATGACAGCATCTACAACATACAAACAAAGACATTCATAAAGATGTTTCAAAACTACTTTGGTAGAGTGAAGAAGCAGCTTTTATAATCTCAATACTTTCATTGCAAGGATTCTCTCATCCCTCAGAATGTTATTTATGATTTTTCAGAACCACAATCTCATGTTGTCAGACAGTGATTAACTCTAAAATAGGGTATACCTCACCTGATGCAGAAATTCAACACAAGGACTCATTGTGCACCTTGAGTGAACTTCCTGCAGCAATTCTCACCTTGTTTGATGATGTGGCACTCTCTCCATTAACATGCTGGCACACTACTCTTTGCCCCACCAAAACACCAGTTAAGTGTTGGTTCCTAGAACACAACGACACCTCCTCCACAAACTGAGTGGTGGAGGCCATCCTAGACCAGGGTGGGGTGTTACACCAAACGATTTCCAAAAACATACCTGGGGAGTATGTGCATATAGGCAAATAAATAATTGCACTGCTTGAAGCCACCACAACATATCCTAGAATATTGCCTTTTCTAGGGTATATTTCAAACACTGTGTTAAAATTATACACAGTGTTATCTTGCCTGCATGAAGACAGTGATAAAACCAAGTGCACTGAATCATTTACTGGGAGCAGGCATCCCTATAAAAGTATGTCCATCTGACAGTTTAATTTTAGGGCAACAGTACCTTTGATGGCAAGGCTACTACAAGCAAGTCACATATTTTAACTAAGTTTTTTTTCCCCTTTCAATATCCATTTGTGCAACTATACCACAGAGCAGATCACTGAATTGATTCAAGGTTAAGAAAAGCCCTTCAAACTGGATTTTTCCCTCACCCAATAATACAATGCAAGTCTGTATCCTGAGGTACCAGGAAAGTGTCAATAAAAATCTTGGAATAATGCAGAACAGCTACTGTATCTAAATCCTATTGAGCAGATGGGAAGAAAGCAGTGGGTTTGAGGATGATCCATTCTCAAAGATTCAACACCTTCAGTCTCTGCCCAAGCAGAATCAAAAAGACAAGTGTTTACAAAAATAAAACAATATTATGTTTGTCTCTCTATCAGACAGTTATCACGATCCTCTGCAAAAGCAGTTGTTTGCTGTAGAACTTGCCTCCCTCAGCACTTCATGGCCAGCCCTTCTTGTAACAAGTTAGGCTTCTTCCTTGTCTATTTTGATCAGAACGGCAAAGTGAAAGTGTCCAAATAGTGTGCTCTGGCTAACTGGCATATTTTAACAGATGAGCGAGCGCTATCAACCATCAAAATGGGAAAACAGGAGAAGATATTGAACTATCCTTCGAGCACCCCTATTAAAAGCCACTTCAGTCAGAAAAGTTGGATCCAAAAGGAAGCCTTTGCAGGGTCCAACTCTAGAAACACACACGGAGGAACAGCACAGATTTGAGGCAGTGTTATCAGAAAAGTATTGCTCTGCTAACCTGTCCCAAATGTCCCTTTAAAAATTACCTTTAAAATTTTTCTCCCTTGTACTCCCCCCAAAATCACTTCTATCCATTCAAAAATGGACCATAAAGTTTTTAACAGCATAAGTCTTACCATTCATAGTATGACATGCAGCTGACAAATTAACTGCTACCTACTTTCTCTTTGTATTTCTATTTTAAAACCATTGTCAGCTTTTTCCAAATCTTTCTGCATTCCTCCATAAGCCTATGTTGTCTTCTGAGCCATCATCATTCAGCCACTTTTGACCAATTACTCTATCATTATATGCCAGTAACATTCAAGACTTTTGCTATTATAGCAATAGGTGCTAGAAATAGCTGTAATTTACTGACTACATAGTATTATTCCTCTTGTAAACAGCTGCTGTCAACTACAGATACACAACACCAACTACAAACGTAATTACCAATGACATCGGAGCAATCAAACTTAGGTTTAAGATCACTTACATTTACTTGTGTCACCCTGCTCTTCATCTTGATTCCCCGCTCTCTATGAAGTTCTGAACGCGAAGCAACCAGACAACCCAAGCTGCAACTCAGGACACGAAAAGCACTTCACCTGTAACACACAGAAGGCAATCAAACGCACAGCGCCGGAACCCGGACTGGTTTTGTTCCTTACAGCCATGCGTACATAATGCCTGAAGCCGCCCTCCGTGTGTGGTCGCGTTACCGCCCGCTGCCGACACGGCCCAGGAGGCCCCAACCACCCGACCCGTGGGCGCACCGGGCCGGGCGGCGCGGGGGTGCTGCCCGCAGGCCCAAGGGGAGGGCGTGAAGCGGCGACCCTCTGACAGCGCACAGCCCTGACAGACAGCGCACAGCCCTGACGAACAGACACCGCACANAATAAAAATGGCGGGACATCGTCTGCCGGGGGGATTCCCCAGGGAAGTGGTCACAGCACTAAGCCTGACAGAGTTCAAGGAGCGTTTGGACAATGTTTTCAGGCACACGGTGTGGCTGTTGGGGATGGTACTCTAGAGCCAGGAGATGGAGGCCGTGGTCCTCGTGGGTCTCTTGCAGCTCAAGATGTTCTGTGATTCTGAGTGACTCACCCCGGGGATGGCTGTGCTCCCTTCACTTTGCCCTATGATTCTGTAGTGCTGACTGCTCCTTGGGTGAAGAGTCTCGGAAAAAACCACGTTGTTGTTACCATGTGTACAAGTTTCCTGTGAGAAATAAACACAATGGATCACATGGATCTCCATCCCCTATTTCCGCTGAGATGGCAGACCAAAGGAACTCTCTAGAACACCATCCCTCAAACATTGGTGGATACCCTCAGGCTTATCTCTATGGAGCCTGGGTTTATCCCCTTCTCCCTTCACATCTGGTTTAAAGCTCTTTCAAGGGGACCTGTTAACTCCCTGTCTCATCGGAAAGCCGGCTGTTGTTTAAATCAACCTTAATCAAAAGCCCCGAAATTCTGTCAGTGACATCAGTCTCAAAGTTAGGGATTGATCTGGATGAGGCTGTCACCGTGGCATGGATAGGGTAACCCATACCAGGTGCTGATCTGCACAGTTCAATGTGCAATGAGGGTGTGTCTTCTGATTAGGACTTCTGTTTAGTGTAAAGATGAACTAATTTGCAGCTATTTCTGAGCAGCTTTCTACCCAGGAGAAGAAGCTGCAGTAAGGCGGAAGACATACCTTTTCCTTACCAAGTTTTTTCTCATAAAGCACTAAAATGGAACATAGGCTGCACCGGGGAGATTTGGACTGGATATTGGGAAAAACTTTTTCACAGAGAGAGTGATTTCTCAGTGGAATGGGCTGCCCAAGGAAGTGGTGGGGTCACTGTTCCTAGAGGTGTTTAAAAAAAGGTTGGATGACGTATTTAGTGACATGATCTAGATAATGGGATGGTCTGTTGGTAATAGCTTGGCAATAGGTTAGGTAATAGGTGATAGGTGCTGGGTTGGACTCGATGATCTCTCTGGTCTTTTCCAACCTGGCTAATTCTGTGATTCTGTGAGATACACAAGGCACTGTACCATATCCATGCTCTTAGGACACCTGTGTATTTGGGAGGGTGGGTGTGTGGGTGTTAACCTCTGGAAGTTTGAAGTAGTTCAGCACCACAAATCCACACTAACAGAGCACCTATGGCTTATTACGTATAGACAAACTTTTTTGAGTTGTGGAAAGTGATTAAATGCATTGGGGGGGAGAAAAAGGGAAAATGGTATGTAAGGTCTTAAAATGCTTACCTTTTGTTCTCAGTTCTTGTGAGATAAATGAGAAAGAAAATAAACCCTTATAGGACAGAGAAGATCAGGATCAGGAAGGCATTATCTCAGCCGAGAGCCAGATGGTTCCTGCAGAGACATCTATGTACGGAGCTGAGCCTGCCTGTGTCCCTGTGTGTAGTAGGACGCAGTATTTGTTGAGGGACAGAAGATGGCAAGGAAGTAGGAGCAATGCTGGGAAAATGCTGCTCACAATTTCTGTTTTCAGACAGAATTTAATGAGACTTTCTTAAGGTCAGAAAATACTACCAACTTTTTCTTTCTTTTTGTTGATTATTATGTTAAATCAGCTAACTTACTTATTCTCTATTCAACATTATAGTACTTCTGTTTTGTCACATCATGTAGCACTTGTAACGCTACTTTCATTGCAACAATTATTACAGGCTCCAATCCGTACTGTTAAAAAAAAAGATCACAACATAGTGAGGAGGGGACATTAGTGATTGGACATATCTGGTTAATCTAGCACAGCCACTGAAGACTTAGTCACCAAGATTTAAATGGAATGTCCTGCCGTTCTGTCCACAACTGTGATCTCACAGGAGAGTGAGGGAAAGGAGGTATCAGCCTATTACTGAAATCATTTCACATGCTATACAGCAACTCAGAACCATTTTGGTTTAAATGAATGTACAAGTCTTTCCTCTCCAGCACGTGAAGCATTAACAAAATTAGTGCAAACCTGTTCTCAAATTTTTCCAAAGGCCAGCAATGCTGTTGTAACATTGTGTATCATAACAGATATAAATATTCTGCACTTGAGAGATGAATAGTTATTTTTTACTTACAAAGTTATAAAAGTCCACATTTTCATTTACTTTACAACACTAAGAAAAATATTCAATAAAGCTAGAAATTTCTACTCAAACCAATACAGGCACATGATATGTTAAGTAATAATAATAAAACTTGCTTGTTTTTCTGTTTATAACTAAATTTTATCTACAGAACTTGATTTCTTTGGCTTTTGAAATGATTTGCAGCTGTGGCACTTGCATAGGAGACTGAAACCAGCATGTATCTGGATGGTTATAGAGATTCTGACAATACAAATGGTTAAATGCTTTCACTAGATATTCCCTGAGCCCACTGTTGGTCCATGAATGCTCTATAATTTCCCATTCTGCTGTGAAAGTAATCTTTTTCCCGACTCACACTGTGTAAACAGGTGTCATAAAATCAAAAGGCATATGGCATCAATGTGGCAGTGGCTTCTTCTGAGAAGGACATCCTGTGGCTGCTGGTGCAAGTACCAATCACTCAGGATGTCCCTCCAAATGCTATGGGAGAGAGAGAACATGGACAGCTGAGCTTTCCCCTTGGAAGGAACCTGAGGACAAAGATGGGAAATAAGATTTGTTTCGAGGTGCCTTCACCTGTGATAACCTCTGAGAAACGTGTTTATATTTTGAAAGCAGCTGAATAACATGGAGTGACATAAATTGCGCTCTTCAGTTCTCTTCTTAAATGTGGAAAGCAGAGGAGGTGCTGAGAAAGTGGGATTCATTGAACAAGAAAGGGAAAGTCCAGTTTAATACTGAATATGAGCAGTGAAGCGAGGTTTCCCTTTTCTTCTTTCCTAAGTTAATGCATTTACTATTGGATTATGGATTAAAGCTCCCTTCTGCTCCATTCTTCTCTGTTCTGCTCATCTTGCAGTTCCTTTTCTGCAGTGGGTCACACTTAGATTTATTCTTCAACAGGGTGAAGGGAGAATACCTTCAGTTTTATAGTGGGTCTAGTCTTGTGGTTTGGCGACATGCTTTAAGAGATGCAAGTTCTAATTCCATCAGGGTGCAAGCTACAGCACTCAATATCCGAAACGTACAGAGCCATGACTGTCATTTCTGACTTCTAGGGAGTAAGAGGAATTCAGGCACACCCTCCACAGCTTCTTGCTCTGCATGTGGGCCTCCTTAATTGCCCGGAAAGCATTCAGACCTCGGTTGTGCTGATTGAAGCACTTTTAATGGTAGCACTTCTAAACACCCTTCAGGAGCCGTGCAGCTAACTGTAAGTGTAAGAAATGGTGAGGACCTCTTCTTTCTACTTCAGTCTGAAGTAAATTCTTGCAAATGGAATGGAGCATGATTATGGAGTCTAGAAGAAAATTTCAAAGATAAAGCCACACAGATTTAATGAGTTAAAGAATTAACTCCTGTTGAGTGACTTTATATTAGATTCCATATAATGCATTTAGGACAGCAATAATCACCAGAGAATGCCTTTCTTTTTCTTTAAAATGACGATAGATCAGACCTTAAAATACAATAACACTCAATTTATATAAAATTAAATCAACATGAGAAGTTTGCCTTCAAATAAGACAAATTTTAAATATGAATTTCTACACACTGAAAGTGTTCTAAGCAGTGACAATTCAACTGAGACTACTAGTAATTAAACCAAACATAATTATAATCTTTGAAACCGGCACAAAAGGAGAAAGGATAATGTGTCCAATAAATTCATATTCATCAGCCTAAAGTTGTGCATGAATGCTCCATTAGTAAGCCACGGAAAACATAGTTTTAGTCATGTTGTTTTCCCATGGCAGTTTTTGTCATTGTGCTTGAAATGATACAAGTTAAAAATCATCCACAACCTGTACTCCCTTGACCAGCGCCTCTCCTGACATAAGCATCTGGAGCTCCATCAACTCCCAGTTTTCCACTAGTGAGCAAAAAGCATTTGTATATAGAAGTTCAGTGAAAATACTGATGAAAAGAGCAGCCATATCTGCTCCAATACCGTATTCAGGTAGCTGATTCTTTGCCATTAATGTTGCTTTATTAATTAACTGCAGAATGATGGATTAGAGACTGGTTTCCCTGCCTGCTTTATTAGGAGTAAGGAATTTATACACAACTAATTCCCATCTAAGTTAATCAGTGTGACCTTTAGCATACTGTAGAATTATAATTTTGTGCAAGGCTCAAACTGATAGCTGTTGCTCAACAGATAGGTGTTGTAATGTGCCAGCTGTGGAATATTACTCCATACCTCAGCTGAGACAAGAAATTGCATTCTCTGTGGTTTTAATTTAAGGTCAGATAAGTGAGCTGAGGTTACTCGGCAAAGGTGGATGGAGAAAACAAAGCTGAACTTGTTTGGTAGCAGAGTGGGATGTGGCCATGCAATCCTTCCTGCCATCCTTTTTGTGGCACGAGTAATCTCTGATACAGTGTGTTAAGAAGCAACATGTGGGAGATAGAGACAAAGAAGAATGCTCTTACATCTCATTATACCACTGTTTCAGAGGCATCTACTATCTATACTGTGAAATCTCCTTGCTGTGACATTTTTGTAAATGCTACAAGATCATGGATTTATAATACTGAAAAATCTCTCTTTTGGGTACCACAAATGGGTGACATTCATGACACTCCATCACAAATTTTGTTTTTCTCAAGAAAGCACCAGCAGACTCCTAGCTTCCTTTGAAACCTCGTCAAAGTAAAGCTGTGCCCCTGAGCTCAGTGGGAAGGGATGATCATATGTGGAACTTCCACACAATTTTCACTGTGTGAGAACACATTGCATATGTTTTCTATTATTTTTAATGACAGTCTCTCAGTTGCTTCTCATAATAGTAAAAAAAAAATTTGCTCAGCTACTGTTTGAAGCAGATTTCTAGTCTACTCTTTCAATTTATTGGCAATGTTGTTCTCAGCCCAGATTCTGGGACTGGAAACAATTCCTGTCCCTTCTGGCACCTTCTACACTTCAAGTAATGTACAGACTAGGTGTATTATTCAGAAAAGGAAGGCACAGTGAATGAAGATTGTCAGAAAAGAGTAATTTTTTTTACTATGAGGTTTTGCTCTTTAATGGTTTGTATGGTCTTTTGTTTGAAGACATTCTTACTCAGTGATGTAAACAGTGCTGCAGGTATAGGTCACTCTGGTCTGTGGGAACTGGTGTTTTCACATCTTTAGTTTCACTTTGGCCTTACACAATACAGAAGATTGCTGGATCTTTTCCACACTGCTAACAGTTTGCCAAACCAAGGTGTCACTCTACAGGCAGTCCCCTGAAGTCAGAATACAGGTCTAAAATTTCAAGGCTATACAGTGAACTCCCGTTACTCGCAGGCTGTTGGGTCTGGTCCACCTCCCGCGAATTGTGAGATCCACAAAGATAGCGAACCCACTACGTAGTCGAGTACGCCATGTCCGTAGCCACACCCCGTCCCCATATAAGATCTGGAGGAGGGTTCTGAGAGCGGGGCTTGTCTCAGTTGTCTGGCTGTGTTACGCCAAGGCAGGCGAGGGGCGAGCCCGGAGGCGGCCCAGAGCTGGCCCGGAGCTGGGACCTGAGAGCGGGGCTGGGACCTGAGAGGGGGGCCGGCCCCGAGCTGGGACCTGAGAGTGGGGCTGGCGGCGAGAGCCAGCCGAGCGGCGGGGGTGGCCCCTGGCACACAATGGCACACACACAATGGCAGCCCCGTCACCCCATCTTGTAGCCCAGCGGAGGACAATTCCAGCCATGCAAAACACACATTTACACTAAATGCATCCCGGGCGCGCCGTGCCGGCTGCCGGCTGGGACCAATTTACACATTCGTGAGCAGACGGGGCCCACTGTACTCGCCCTGTGAGTGGGGGTTGGGGGGGCAGGGCCAGCTGTGCGAGACCAGGGGCCAAGTTGACTGGGGTCTCGGTACATTCTGGGGATGCACTGAGGACACACAGCTCGCAGAAAAATCACCCGCAAATACTGAGGTTCGCAAATAGCGGGCTGGGAATACGCAGGGGCTCACTGTACTATGAATTGAGCTGTGTCATCATTTGGCAGCTCTAACTTCTTTAGCAACTAAAATCCTTTTTTAGCAACTAAACCCCTTTCAAGTATGTTTTTGTTCTGTTGTGCTGATTTTTATTTTTTTCTGCCTCTATGAAGATTTTTTGTATCTTCTGACATTTAAACTAAAAAAAAGTCTCTGCTGTTCTGCAGAGTGGAGCCCTGTTGTGGGGTCATGATGTTCAATGCCATAACATATTTTTGTGCCCAGAAACCAAAGGAGAGGATAATGAAAACACTTCTTTTGGGCTACATGCACTAACCTGGTGATTATATTGCATAATGTGCAGATTAGTGCTTTGGGGCTTGTGTCCATATTCTTTGGTAAGGATACAAACTTATGTGATGTATGCCTTCTCTTACTGAAATCTTGATATATAGTTTTATTAAATTTCACTCTTTAAATAGAAAAGGAATATATAAAGATATCAGAAACAGAAATACTCTATGCATACTGGAAATTACACCTCAATTTGGTCTTGTGTGAAGGACCAATGAACTAATTATTATAAGCTTCTAAAAATGTGGCTAGGTGGTTAGACTATTATTCAATTTTGCTTTTCCCAGCTAGAAATTAAAAATGTGTTCTTCCCATAGTTTATCATTCACAACAATTAAAAGAAAAAGAAATAGCCGAGACTCCTATTCCTTCTGTCATTTTTCTCCCCCACTTTTATGACTGTGTCATTGAGCAGAAGGAGCGACTCAAGCTTTAACTAAAGGAGAAGTCAATGTAACAGCTTCTCAGCTACTGAACAGACATTTGGATATTGTGTTCATCTTTCATCTCTTCAGCAACACAGAGGGAAAGGTGCTGTCTGACTGGAGGGATTGACAGCTTCCAATGAATATCATGTGAGACTAAAGCATACATACACACTAGGGAGATGGTATATCATAATGTACTGGAAAGGTCTTGACTATATATAAGTTGCCTTATTATAGTTATTAAATATGCATATTCATTACTTTTTTAACTCCTTTGTTTTCTTGATAATTCTTGTAGTCCTGATGTCATGACAAGACATCCAGATGTTGGGAGGACATTGAGCATTTCTTGGAGCTCCTGAATCTGGCAGCATATTCAGCTATGTAAGTTAATTTCAATAGATTTAAAAATGCAGAGCATTGGTTGAAAACATTTTTTTCAGAGTTTAAACACAGTAACAAAACTGGGAAGACTCCCTGAAGTATTTCACAAAGGGTTTTATTATATAGAACAGTAACATACTTGAAACAATAAAGGCAGAAAAGTATGGGAACAAGAAAAGTAACAACTAAATTCTACTTATTAAAATATGTAGTTCCTCGATAATGGCCAACTAGTGTTGCAGTAACTATTAGGTTTTGTACAAAATGTGACACTAATATTCTTTACTTGGAAGAGATAAATTTTAGTTCTATTAAAGAGCATCTCTTCGCTATGTGAGATCAACATCTGTCTTCAGGGTGGAAGTGATTCAAGGATTCTATCTGACTTATGAATGTAGCTGGTCTAAATCTTCACAGAGCCTGAATGCTGTCTCTTGTCTCTCATTTTAATATTTTTAATCCTATTTCATATCATAGGAATTGTGGTTACTCCAAAGACTGTATCTTTTTTATTTTTCTAGATTGAAGGGTCTTCTAGTGGTGTGTAAGGGTACAGTTATCACTTCAATATGGAAAAGAAAGTATTGCAGTTAGTGATAGAGAAGCACTACATAGATATGTAGTACAAAAAAATTAACAGAAATTGGCAAAATTACTGTTTCAAAATAATGAAAAGGAATGCCAAAATGTTGGTGCTGCTTTGACAGTTTTACCAGTTATTGTGTGTTATTGCACAGTGTATAATCAGAGGTTAGAGTTCTTGACCTTTTTCACTTTACCTAGAGACAGATACAAAAATTGCTATGGTTTATTGTCTAAAATGTTACTGAGAGAGTGTTATCCAGAAGTCACTATAGAAGTGAGTGCACTTTTAGAAGTACATTCATCATGTCTGTCACAAAATGCTACATTAGTTAATTTTCTTTTCTTAGCACTACAGCAGAGCTTCAGATTAATAGCTATTGCAAACTATAGGCAAACAGTAGGTGCCTGACTTAATTAACTCTGACTCTGTGTGATGCGCTTTGTGTCCTGGTGTTGCTGGTGCTAAAAACCGGCACTGTTTTTCCTGTGGCATATGGCTGTATTTCTCCAAAGGGCTGTGATATTGCAACTTTAGGAGCAAGATTGTTATTTGATGATTTAGTTATCATTATGGTCAGCAGATCAGAAGATCTGCAAACACCAAGGCACAGCTAGAGGAGTAATACCAAAGTAATTGCACTGTTGTTTTATGAAGGCCTCCTAATTAAAAACTTATTAATAAGAATAGTAGAAGACATTTGCTGTATGGTTTAAATAGAAACAGAATGTATAATAACATGGGTGACCTGAGAGCAGAATCCCACTGCAGTCAAGGAAGTGATTTCTTATTTTTCCCATTTGGTTAATTTTAATCCCAAGAACTGTCTCCTCCCTGCATCACTGTAACGACACACGGTTCTGCTCAGCTACCCCAGGTGGGAAATTCAGTGGCTCAGTTCTTGAGTGGTTATATGTCTTTGTTGTCCTATTACTGGTAAAGTGTTTACATCATAAATGTTCTGGAGATACTACGAATGCGGTTGAGTATTGTCATAAGATGGTCTTCTTCCCTGGAAGCCTTCTGGACAGATAGATTTCATTTTTGTTGTGGGAAGGATCATGTATACAGTAAACCCTCAGTACTTTGCAGTTCTTGTCTCATGACTTCTGTACATCATGGTTTTTTCCCCCGTGAAGACGGCCCCATTCTTCATGGTGTTTTTGTGTCTGCGCATGTGCAGAGTGTCTGCACTGATACTGCCTATGGAGCAGGACGGATACGGCCTGTGAGGTGAGGAGGCAATGCCCCTTGCTTGCATGGGGACTGTCCAGAGTTCACTCCTCCAGCCCAGAGATGGCTGCCACTCCCCCTAAAATGCCATGGCCAGATACAGTGGCTGCCACTGTACTAGGGCCAGGAGTGGCCCCTGCCTCCACTCCCAGGGCCAGGAGCAGTGCCTGCTGCTGTCCCATAGCACAGGACAGAGAGCAGCAATTTCCCAGGCCAATAAGATGGTGGCAGAACCTGGCCCCCTGGCAAAGCCTGTCTCCTCTCCCATCCCTCTCCAGGAGCGTCGAAGGAGGTGGCTAGGCTGGGATTGGCTGGGGTTTGCTCTGAATGACTGAGCTCTCCCATTCAAGACCTTGCAATGGTGAAGCAGGTGAGAGGGTTTTTTTTTCTTCTTTTCTGGCAGTGCAAGTCCATAACCAGGGTGAGCCATGCTGTATAAATAAAGCCACTGGAACAATCCTGCCTCCGGGAACTGCCTCCCCTGCCCGTGCAGCCAAGCTCTATGGAAGGGTTGTGGGACCAGGCAGATCTGAACCAAGCTATCTTGTCCTGTCCCAGTGGGGCCACTCAGCACAGCCCACTGCCTCCTCGGTCTTTCCCAGCAGGGCTGCACCAGGGAAGGCACCACTCCATCAGCAGCTCAGGCACCATCCCCACATCCCAGCGGATTGTTGCCATTGGGGGCTTGTGACCTCCCAGCTGGACACAAGAGCAGGCTACCCCAGGGATTCCCCTGTGACTCTCCAGACAAGGAGAGTTCAGAAACCATCCCCTTTGCTCTTCTATGCCATCACAAGCCGTGGGGTGGTCCTGGGAACTCCCCACAGCACTCTGGGGCTGAGTGGGACAGGGTGATGAGCGGGGCTTATGTGCATATTCATGGACTGCCTGTCTTAGTTGGTCACAGGCTTTACGGGAGTCAGGGAGACCTGGATGCCCGTGAAATTCAAGGGTTCACTGTAATAATGTCACTGTTCCCTTGTGAAGGCAGGAGGTGATTGTGAAGGGTGCTCACAAAAAATCTGGATACAGGTGGCACCCTCTATCTGCATCCTGCTGCACAGGAGGTATTCTAGCATAGCAATACATACTTAATTTTTTTACAAATTTGAGAAAAATTGTGATTTTTTTCCAAAATACATATTTGTTATTGTCCCATCCTTTTTGGTCATGATGAAAAGACATCTACATTTTAAGACATAAAATACAGCACAAAAGTACGCACAAAAAGAGTAATTTAATATTTTGCTGCAGATTGTGTGGTAAAGTCCATATCATAAAATGTCTTACAGAATTACTATCAAGCAGTTAAGCAGTAGTTAAACCAATGCTTAGAGTCACACCATGTTTTAATACCTGATGAATATTAATAGTTTTGGTTGTTGTTTATAATGGGCTTTCTCCTCAGATGTTGTGCTTGAAGGGAGGCAGTATATTCATCTTATGGTGGTTAACTGTACTTTCTATTTTGAGTTAAGTCCTTACAGTCCTTGCAAAGTAGCAAATGTTCCTATTTTCTATGAGAAGTGTTTCCAAATAAGCCTTTGGCAATATTTCTGAACAAAGTGGGATCACTGCAGAAATAAACTGGCTTTGCTTTTCAAATCTCCATGGGGCTTATGAGGCAAAATGTCTTTAGCAGAGAAAGTAGGTTAAAGCAAGGACAGAGAGCCTTGCCAATTAACAGGGCTGAAAATAAGCACCTGATTCAGTGCATTTAAGATTCAGTAATCCTAGACTACAGGTCAAAAATATAAAGTGACTAAGATTTAAAAAACCATGTTCCTTAACTCTTACATGGATTACTTAGATTTAAACTGGGTTTACTTTTATACAAGGAAATTAAAAAATCTCATTTGATATAATCTTAATATTTGAAGGTAGTCTGGTTTCTTTGGATATGAATCATCCATTAAAGAATTTGGGATTTTTTTGTGGTTTGGTTTTGGGGTTTTTTTCCTCCTAAGCGTTGGATTATAGATGATTTGTTTGTATAAGAATTGTTAGGAAAAATACTATTTTGTTAATCAATTACTTTTAGAATTCCTTCCTTCAGACACAGATTCTCTAGGAATTAAAATGTTTTTTCCTACTTTTGCCCATCTGTCTAATGAAAGAGCTATTGCTATTTTCTACCATACCAGTTTTTAGCAACAATATGGATTTTTTTCCCCACTTCTCACCTATAGCTATAATCAGCTATTAATTCTCTAAATCCTTCTGTAAGTTCCCTAATATACTGTTACACTGCTCTTCAGCTCCAGTTATGAATTACCTTGAATGTATTTATTAATTTTTGACACTGAGAAATTTTCATAGCTCCAAAATTTAGTAATAGTAGTTCTATAACTTATGTACCATTCTCTGTAGTATCACTGTCTATCATGGTGAGAAATTAAATTCTGAGAACTCTTCTGAGAATTCTTATTCTTAGCTTTTCTCCCTTCTTTTCATAATGAAACAGTGCCCCCAAGAGCTTTTTTTCAGGAAAGGGTAGTTTAAGAAAATTAAGTCAACTGTCCATCAGTATATTAATCTCTGAACATAAAAATTCTGCCAAGAATTGACACCAGAGGTGTTGGTTTCAAGGACAGCTGAAAGACTGGTTTTGATTTGTATTTTGGTTTTCTTATTTTATGACAAATAATAACAAGTTAACTAAATGACTGAATTCTTCTAATGGTTCCAGTTTGGAGACCTCTGCCTGCAGAGGGCTTCTTTGCTGGCACTCTGAAGAAAGAGAGGATGCACTGTGCAGAGCATTGCTTCTCAGCGAAGGTCTGGGCTGGTTGTGTCCTTTGCAGGTTGACATCAGGACAGGTGGCAGTGGTCCAGGAGCCAGTGGGAAGGACTACTTGTTTGTGTGTGGATAAACAGGGAAGAAGAATGGCATGAAGTGAAGAAGAATAAAGAGAGAGTAAAAAAGGAACAGCTTTAGTTATAGCAGAATCATAAAAATACGAAGACCAAGGCTATTAGACATTTTTCTAAAATACATGAATACACACAAAAATAATAATGCATAGCCTCTGAATCTCAGACAGGCAGATTTTTATGATAACCTGAAGTGATGAAACCTTTTAACAATTTTTAAGTGTTAAGAGTCATCATTACTTTTTCTGAATAAAACACAACAATTGATTGACAGCATCATGACTGTTGAAAATCTGAGGAATCATCATCACAGCCTCTAGTAAATTCATCATGCTCAAAGGAGGAATTTATTAAAGAAAAATTTGGAAAGTAAAAAAACGACACTTTGTGAGCTAGCCTAGAGAGAGCATGACACTTTTTCGCTCCTTCCCATGGTCTCTCTCAGCACAGGGGAGCAACGAGAGCCGTTTCTGAGTGGCTGCTGTGACTGTGTGTGCTCACAGCCCAAACCCCGTGCCACTGCTCCCTGTCCCCCCCCCCGCCCAGGTGCT
>WEKX01017874.1:42881-123158 GCA_013390025.1 Pitta sordida
GTGCCGGTCTGCTGGCCCCATGCCAGCCTGGCTACTGCCTCCACAGCTCGAGGTGTCCCGAATGTTGGCATTCTTGGAGCCTGGAAAACCTTAACTTTGCAATGCTGCGACAACCCATGCTGCTTATGGCAGGGTAGGGGTGGGGGGGCGGTGGCATGTGTATCGGAGTTTCTTTCCCTTTAACATCCACTGGTCCCGGTAGAGGCAGCGCTGCCCAGGCTTTGACTGGGCTTTGAGTAACAAGGAATGGCATGTCTTGTTGCGGTGCTGCGTGGGGTCTCAGCGGAGCACACAGGAGACACACAGGACTGGGTCAGGGACTGGGGCACGGTGCCGCAGGGCTCTAAACGCCATTGTGAGCTGGAGAAACCAGACGTCCTCCCCGGGAGGCTGGTCTCATCCCAGCCACAGGGAGCACCGGCACCACCCGTCGGCAAAGCAGGGGCACTGTGCATATGTCGGCCGGGAAACTCGCAGATCCCTGAAACTGAATTGCGAGAAATTTTCCTCACAAATAATGGGGTTGTAATGGAGTGGTCGCAATGCAGCGGTGATATACTGTATTATAAAACACAGAGAAGACATAAATCATGCTATCCGTAGGTACTCCCAAGACCCCAAAACTATAACTATCTCTCGGTTGTGGGAGCAATACCAGAATTAAGCTTAACTCTGTTATATGTAGCTTTGTTTTCTGCGTAGGAGATGTCTAGATCCTGCAGCTACCCACAGCTTCATTACATATTCATTAAATATTTTTACATGGAAATTATAAACTCATTTTGGGTCACAGACTGTGTCCATTCTTTATCTCACTGAGGTTAAAAACTTAATTATTCCTTCCTGTATTAGAATTACAACCAATTAGATTCCCTAATAATAATAAAATAAATGTGCTGTAATTTATCTGTCAAATGCATCCATGTAAAAATATTTTAAAGGCTATTCTTGCCTCCCAAATGAATGTAAATAAAGATCTTAATCACTAATTTATAGATCTTTATAGTTTTGACAACATAGAGCTGTTTCTTCTAGGTCTTTTTTTCCTTTAGGAATATTTGTAACTCATTTCCCTATCCATAGAAGTAATGTCTACTTAAAAATTAGAAGTAATTTCAAGGGCAGAAGCAGGCAATAATTTGTTTCCTTTCTTGACTTGATTTTTTGTGTGACAGTGAACTCACCAAAGACAAAATGTTGTGGAAGAAAGGTGATAATGTAAGGTTTTATAACTGGGATGGAGTGAATTTTACAAAATGTGGGAGAAAGGTGACCTCTGCTCAGAAGCCTCCCTAATCATTAGCAGGTGGCTGTGGTTTAATGATTCTCTGTGGTGCAAAGAATGAATCAAATTAGTTGTTGTGTGAAGCTGTCATTAATCTGTGTGTTTCTCTGTATAGTTCCAGGTTAAAACATGTTCCTTTCATAGAAGCCCCTCAGATTACTGTCTCATCCTTTCCACATCAAAGTGCTGTTAGCACTTCTATAGTATAAAAAGAACGTAGAGATAGTTTCACAATACATTTCTTCAAACAGCTTTGACTTGTACAGTTGCAATATTTTTTATTCTGGGATTTGCAAAAGATGATGCACTAAAACAGTATAATCTTAAAACTGAACAAAACCAGGAAACAAAATGTCTTTTTAAAATTGGACCAAAGCACCTCTTCAGGGATGGTGAGAATTTTAGGAAGTCAATTTTTCTAAAGTCCTATCTGAATTATATTTCAGGCAGGTAGTAAGAACCATTGGGAGTACGGAAAATGTCCATCCTTTAAAAAAACATAGTACCTTAAAAAGTCTTCAGTGAAATATACAGTAATATGACATCGCACTCCCAACATCAAAGGCTCGACCTCACCTAGTAGCCAGTGTGTAGAGAGCTGGGTTCACTGTCTTGACCTTACTGCTCTGTGAGGAAGTTAAAAATTAAAAGAATGAATACAGGAGGAAAGCAAGTGAAAGGCAGACCTTTGTAGAATTGGCTTTAATCTTGTAGGCCCCAGCCCCTGCTTTTCCATCCCAGGCATGTCTGCTGGGAGGCAACGTGCCAGGCAGAGCTCAGAAGTCCATACAGCCCCGTGGTGCCCCTCCACCTGCTGCAGCTGCCCCACGGGGCAGAGAAGACTGGCTTTGCTCCTTTGACCATGCAAGGAATTTCCGGGAATGCCCCGCAGCCGCTCTGGAGGTGGGACCAAATTTGCATATTAATGAGCTGCCAGTCTATGCTGACAGGGGACTTCGCGGAGGGGAGTCAAGACCCACGGTACTGGGGTATAGGAGACCGGACTGTATATGTATTTCCGTACATTCCTTTTATATTTTTCATATATGTACACATATGCTTATCCAACAGTTTTAAATTCATATATACATATCCTTATGTATATATTTACTAATATAGGTATACATATATATTCAATATAGTTGTTAATATCATTTGATAGTCTCTTGTCTATTGTTTGGTAATTGAGTCTCCACCTTTCAAACCCTTGACACAAGATTTGGAGTTTCAAGTGCATGTGTTGTACCATTATCAGGAAGACTGGGGGTCTCTTCCATGCAGTGGTGGTTGAGAGCAATACAATAACAGGATGAATTCTGGACAGAAAAGACCTAGATAGTGCCACATAAGGCTGGGTCGGTCAGCAGGTAGAGACAGAATCACAGAATCACAGAATCTGTAAGGTTGGAAAAGACCATAGAGATCATCAAGTCCAACCTATCACCTATTACCTAACCTAGCCAAACCTGTTACCTAACCTGTTGCCATCCTACTACCAACACACCATCCTACCTATAACACACTACCCTAATATCTAGGTCATGCCACCAAGTACATCATCCAACCTTTTCTTAAACACCTCTAGGGATGGTGACTCCACCACCTCCTTGGGCAGCCCATTCCACTGAGAGATCACCCTCTCTGTGAAAAAGTTCCTTCTAATGTCCAGTCTAAATCTCCCCTGACGCAGTTTAAGACTGTNGCATTTAGACTGCAGCTTTCATAGAAGAACTCTACAGTTTTGGTTCAATCTCAAATTTCAAAGAATTCAGGCCTTTTCTTTTGCAACAGGAAACAGAACTAAAGGTCAATGAATAATTAGCAAAGCATTACTGTGAAATAAGGTAAACACATTCACATGAAAGCATAAAGCTCAAAGAGAGAAAGAGACAAGTGAGTATTTGGATCATATGCTTCTTTTATCTTGATGGAAAATATATCTTGAAATCATAAAAAATGTAAGTTTTTTCTATATACAGTATATTTTTGAGATCCATCTCTCTCTAAATACCATTCAACTTTGCTTTGGGATCATGAAAGATTTGAACTCAAAACTATTTCTTCCTTCCTCCATTGGAGTTTGCTCCATTATCTTATTAGCATAAGAGCATATGACACAGTAGTGTGTCCTTGGCTCTTCATGAACACAGAGGGACAAATACCTAGTCATAATGTGCCATCTTATACAGAAGTCACAAACTGGTCTTGGTTACGTCAGTGTAAATCTTGAGAAACTCAGCTGAGCTCAGTGGACTTACTCAGGCTTGAAATCAATTATTGCTCTTGTGTGAGTGAGATGGAGCCTATGTCATTGGTCCATTTCTGGCATTGAGATGCAAATGGAAACCGGGGAAACAGGGGAGCATTGCCCAGGCATCCCAGAGGCAGATGGGCCACACAGGGCTCCTGGCACTGCTCGTGCACAACAGGCAAAAAACAATGCCGGGGTGTGCCTGGATGGTGCATCCTGTGTAGCTACATGACCAAGGAGCAAGTGAGGAGAGATTCAATAGAAGTGGGTAATTGTTATGCAGCCATCCAATAATAAAAACAAAATGCAGTCTAAATACTCCTCCCCCAAGCCAGCCCCCATGATTATGCTACCAATAACTGCCGTGGTAGCTGTAGTGCCCATGTTTCCATTTCTGTCCCTGGCGTCTGAGGGCACTGGCACTGAAGCAGATCTCAGCTGGATGCTTGGAAGACAATGATGCATCAGGTTAGTGATGGGCTACATCAGTTTAGATAAAATCATGCTTCCTGACACCCTCGCTGTGTGAGCCACCTTGTTGGAACAGGCTGCAAACACACATACCACAGAGTCCCTTTCCATCTTCTTCCTGTGCCTTACCTCCTACTGCCACAACCAACCAATTAAGAACATGAACTAGTATATTGTACCAGTTTAAAAATTACACTTCCCACCTGATGTGTGCCATTACATAATTTTTTACGCAAAGAATTTAATACAAAGTGACAGGTCTCATATTAGTGGCGGAGTCTCATTTTTTTCGCAGAGATAACCCAGTAGTACTGTTGGATGCTCTAGGAGTAAGAGTCTGCAGACACTTGAAATCCCTTCCCCAGGCAGCCTGCTCTCTGTTTCGCATTAGATTTAATAAAATGCAGAGGGGCTTAGGAGGGTGGTTTTTTTTTTTCCTATTGGTATTTTCCCATGTGGTGACTATTAATCTGTATAAGATAAAATAACACTGATAACCTTGATAAACCCCTTGATCTATGACAAGCAGAGAATAAAGCCTCATCTGGAAGGAATGAACGATAAAGATTAAGGAATTGCTTGATTTTTCCAAGGTTTGGTTTTGGGGGAGTGTTTTTGTTTGTTTGGGATTTTTTTTAATTCAAGAATACAAAATATTAACTCAATTTTGCAGTAAGTTTGAACTAGTCTAACATGTTCTTTTAAAATGGGGGCATTCCATTGTAAACAGCAGGTTTGGCACTTTATTGTGAAAAATAGATCTTGTTCCCCACTTTACTCCCTACTGCAAAGTCAATATGACTTTACAAGCTGTTTTGTACCCACCAGATAAATACACTGGTACTAAAACTAAGCGTGGTAATTTTCTTCATCTGTAGTGCTTTTAGACAACCTGGAATGTTTATATGTGCTTTGGCCACTAGTTATGTAAAAATATACATTGTAAATGCAAAGAGAAAGTTGGCAACTCTTTTATTATCACTGCTTCATTAAGCTCTAGACGTTTAAAAGATTTAATAAGGAATATAAAGATGCAAAATTAAAGTCAGTGTTTCAAGTACATCTTGTTTTTTGTGATAATTATCTTTGCTGAGCACAGGCCTCAGAGCTCACAAGAATAAGGATAACAATTATTTGCCTCTGCATCAGGCCACAGTGCATGAAACATCCAGAGAGGTCTCTGGGCAAAGGCTGAGGAGGGCAGGAATTTACCACTCTTCTTGGCTAAAACTCCAGATGTAAGAAGGTATTTTTTATTAGAGCCTCTCAGAGCTGAAGGGTGATTCAGGCTAATAGGTCAAAACAAAGGAATATTCTTCATATCAGTATTACAGAAAGAAAATTACATGAATTACTTAAAAAAACATTCTGAGGGCACTGAAGACAGACAGTTACGTTTCTAGTTACTGGGTGCACATAGCTGGGTCACAGCCATGCCTGCATTAGATGTCATGCTGGGGGCCATATGCTTTTAAGTTTCTCAGGAATTAATAAAGTCATGACTCTGCTTCCCTCAGCCTGCCCCACAGGTCAGTCAAATTGTGGGGTGTGCTGCCCCGGCATATTTTTGCAGAATAGCGATACATTGGGAATCTAAATGCATCTTCTTTGCACAGGGAATACATAATAATTCTGTTAACAAGTATAAAGATAGACTTTGCACAGCAACTTTGAGATGCAAATATCCTAGCCTAGTGAGCAGGTTGAACTGTACAGGAAGCATACAAGTGGAATTCCAACTTTAGTATGGGCACACACTAAGTGATTTTAAGGTACTGTGATCTAGGATCCTGTCTGTATGGCCTTAATCCATCAATCACCTACCAGATCAATAGTATTTATTTTCTCTTGCTAGCCTCAAATCTGAGACAGTCCTGATACATGTCAGCCAGAACAAGTTCCATTTATTGATAGCATTCAACAATACACTGAGTGCATTGACCATACCAAGAGTTAAGTGATAAGGCGATTGTTATTTATCTAAGGGCTCTTGTATTTAGGCCCTTACCCTTCCTATGCTGCTGCACCACCTCAGTTTCTGTAGACTTCAGTGAAAAATGGGACACAAAAGCTTCCTTTCGAATGATGTCTTTGGGAAGGAGTGCTGTCTCATGACAGCCAGCAAAGCTGGCAGTGGGGACATCTTCTGTGCTCACTATACAGCTGGCATTACTCAAATGAAATACGTGGTACTTGTATGTCGCAGTAGAAGGTTGTCACTGTCGCCAAATTCTGCACTTGCACTTAGTGAAATAAAAACCATAATAAAACACAATATATACACATATAAAAATTCCTTTCTTCTGTTACTATGGTGATTTGTCTTAAAAGATACTGTAATAAACACAATGAGAAATATGTAATTATTCCACATAAAAAACCCCAAACCCCTTGATCTGATTCCCTTGAAACATAAAGGAATTCTAACTGGAATGGGAACTATATACTAAGAATGGTGGAATGTTACAGTGAGCTGGAGGGTGTCTGCTTTATAGGAATAAAAGTAATGAATTAAGGAAAACTCAACACTGATATAATAAGTTCACATTAAATTAGTTGCTATGAAAAATCACTGAAAAAGAGGCTTTTATTTTTTTTTAACCTGAACTATCCTCATGGTGTTAAAAGGGTGACTGTATGAAGGAACTGAATTGTAGGATCTTTAATTTTGAACTTCTTTTGATAATTTAGCTTTGACATAGCCTCTGCTTTTTAAATGAGAGCATGGAGTTTGTAGTGCTGGCTTAAATTCAGCTAGTGTATGGCTAGTGAGCTTCAGCCCTTCTCTACTCCAGACATAGCATTTTTATGTTTTTTAACTCCCCAAAGAAATAAATTATTTATACAGCACCAACCTTTTTTAACCTAGCTTCTGACAGGCTGGGATTTTTCAAATCTCAGTTGAAACTGTCTAAATAATTTATCAAGTATTTTTTCAAAGTACAATGAATTCTGAAACGTAATGTTAAATGAGATTCTTTGCCCTTCTAGTGTGAGTGGGTTACTGAGGTTAAGCTAGTATTTTCTTTGAACTTTTCTCAGTCCCTGTTTTCTCTCATTGTACAGTCTCCCTTTTCTCTCCTACTGTCTATCTTTTAATTTTCATGAAATTTTCTAATTATCAGACCTTTCTTTTTTGCTTCTGTATCTCTTCCTAACTCTTCCCTTGCTGCTGTCTTCCTATACCTCCTCTTCTTCATTATAGTAAGACAGCTTTCCCTTTAGATGGTACTCCAGAGAGAGGAACCATTGATTTTTATGTCTCAAGCTGTACAGGCAGTCTTGGATCTTTCAGTCCAGCCTCAAATTCAACAGAACCTTCTCCCATCCACATTCAGAAAATGGTGAGGAATCACAGAATCACAGAGTCAGATAACAGTTTGTGTTGGAAGGGACCTTTACAGGTCCTCTAGTCCAACCCCCATGGCCAGGGACATCTACTTGGTCAGAGCGCCGTCCAACCTGGCCTTGAATGTTTCCAGGGATGGGGTATCTGCTACGTCTCTGGGCAGCCTGTACCAGTGTTTTGTCACCTTCATCATAACAAATCTCTTTCTCATGTTCAGTCTCAATCTGGCCTCTTCCAGCATAAAACCATTATTCTTGTCCTGTTGCTACAGGCCCTGCTACCAAAAAGTCCATCCTCAATCTTAAAAAATCTTAAGATCTTTGGCAAAGATAAGAGCAAATACGTTTGCATAGAACTCAGATGTGCAAACAACATATAAGCTTGCAAGGACGTATTTCCAGGTCAGGTATCTGGCAAACACACCTCCATACACACCCTCCCCCTGCTCCAATCCATTTTTATCTGGTCAAAACAAAGATTGCCTTTTCTGTAATACTTGGATAATTCTCTCTCAAAGAACCAGTGTGTAAGGAGTTTGTAAAAACACACCAAATAACGCCAAACGCACCAAACAAAAACCTTGGGCTACTCCAATTTTTGTGGCAGGTATTTTAATCGTTTTAAGTTTCATCAATGATTCACGTAGCTTCCTTTACCTGAATCAATTAATTCAGTTCTACCCAGTAAAGAACTTCCAATTTTCAGAAAGAAAAAAAAAAAAATCAAGTAGCACCCCACACAGATTTTCACTTAGACTCAGCAGTTCAGTATTGTAACTTTTGATCATGATATGATCTATACTTCAAGGTATCTGAAGTAGTATCACAGCTGAAAACAGGAGCAGAAACATGGGCTAGCAGATGATTTTCTGTTATTCTGCTGTATTATAACTGTTTAAACATTACTTCTTTAAAGAAGCTATTGAATTTTCACATTTTAAAGCAGGTCACTTCACCACAAAAGCAGACTTTGGAGAAGCTGGCCTGCATAAGTCCCTGTGTCAGAGAACAAATGGTGTGATTTTGTAGGAAACATTCATTAAGAAAAGACAGTAGGTATATGGGTAACCCAGTAATTAATAATGGAATAACCCCATTTTTCTTTGTCTCCTTCATATCTGTTTTCAAATGTCTTGCAAAGCAACTTCTTACCCCTGCTCCCTCTTAACTTCTTGTTTCTGTCAGAGTCAAAATTAAAAACTTATATAAACAGAGCATAAATTGACCAATGCTCACCACAATCAATCTCCTGGCATGCTCTGCTGTCCTAAATCTATAACCTGTGGTCTCCACTGTATGGTCTCATTTTTTCTTGAACAAACATGGTAGGAATCAGAAATGAAAAAAAAGGTTTGCAACAAAAAAGGGGATACAGACAGCAAACTAACTAGCAGATGAGTTCCTTATAATTACTCTTTGTGGATTATACGTACATTGCAAAGTTTTTATTGCAAGTTTGTTGAATTTTGCCATCTTCTGATTTATAATAAAGTGTTTTTCTGAAGATTTCCATACACAAGACTGTGTTCTACATCCAAGCCTTAAAAATATATTTGTTACATCATAACCTTGAGTTATTGTTTCGCCATATACTGTAAAACAATCAGGCAAGAATAAAGCTTTGAGTTTAATTTAATTTCAACAGTTCTTCCAATGTGTGGCTAACATATTAATAAAATACTTTAAAACTGTATGTGTCAAGATTTGTTATGAGATATGAAAGTTTGCATTATTTAATGATATGTATTTATTTAGTGTTTATGGAGAATATGTTTTTAAAAACCTGCAAAATTTTCATGTCACTCCAGTACTCTAGTTTCCCTTTTATGCTCGATTACAGGGTAAAATATAATAATGATGCAAGCTTTGTATGTCACTTAATAGCTATCCCTGCTGAAGTACTTTTAACAAAAAAGTCTACTTGGAGCTGAAGGAAAGGAGAAGGGATATTAGATAATCCCAACTTCCCACTAGATGACGCCCTAAGTACAAAAACACACATTCCAACGTGTTCATAAATTTATCTGTGAATTGCTTAAGCACATTATGGGTTCACTAATTTACTGCTTTTATGTGCTCATGAGGATTGATGATATCGAGGCACAATGGCCTGTGAAAAATTCGGAAAACAGTGGTTCCTATGTTCAAAAGTTTGGCTAGATATTTCTCCCAGTATGTCTGTGTTCATAGCACATCATTTAATTTCAGTATTAATGGTTTTGGTCACTTGAGGTACAACAGACAAGCTAACAGCATTTATTTTTGCTTTCTTGGAACTTACTTTTATGAGGTTAAATGCCAAAATTTACTGTGCTCCACTCCAGTAAGGTGTAGTAATTTGAATAGCTAGCTAGGTATTAAAATACACCATATATTATATACATATACATTATAT
Organism: Pitta sordida; assembly: GCA_013390025.1. NCBI lineage: Eukaryota > Metazoa > Chordata > Aves > Passeriformes > Pittidae > Pitta > Pitta sordida. The sequence continues at coordinate 52,632 of WEKX01017874.1, forward strand.
ACAAAGATGCACACTCATACAGATTCATGAGATGGAATAAACAGATAAACGCTATTAAATATCCGTATATTCACCTGACACCTCACTCACAGACATCTTTACATAAAGTAACATAAAGGAATTCCTGTCATAGCAATGCCTTCCTTGTAAATTGTCTTCCAGCCGCCCTGTTCATTTATAAAAGATCTAACATAAAGTTGTGAAACTATATAGGAGCACTTGAACTCTTTGCAGTGCCAATTGTGTATAATTACACTTCAATCCTCTAATTGTTTAAATTTTTTAAGACCTGTTCTAAAAAATAGTAATTTCAATCTTTCGCATTTAAAATTAAATTCTTATTGCCAAAACATAATATGCAGAAGAAAAATAAATACATTTATCTCTAGAATATTTCAACCAGAAAGGCTGCTATTCTAAGCAAACAATGCGGGCCTTAAAGATGTTTTTAGTATTCTAACAAGTAGTTGCCTCCGAGTGTCTTATCAGCAACATAGCATGATGTTGAAGCTGTGTGAAAAAAACTTCCAGATTCAAGTGAAATGGGCACACAACACAATTACAGGGAAAACTTGTTTGAAGATGCAAATCTGACTGATATAAATTCTTTCAAATCCATGAATAATATTTGAAATGTGCACAAAATTAGAAGATGGATATTTGCAGCAGAATACTGATGTGCAACATTTTTAATTTTTACTTCTATTTTCATTGTTTGATAATGTTAAAATATTTCATATATACATTTATCTCAGTCACTGAATGTAGGTATTTTAGGTAACATGGCAATGACAGCTTTAATAGGAGCAGACTTGGCCACCCTGCTGTGACAGACGAGTGAATTTTTATCTTTCATGTGTTGACTTTCTAACTCTTTAAAATACATTCAGCTACAGACAAAAAAGATACTCGAGCTCTGTTTAATAAACAATTTATCAGGATTCTGAACTTCATTAATAAATTAAGGAATATATTTACTTATATGAAAGCCTGACCTGAATGTCTAAATTTCTTCTTTGCTTCTGTATTTACTTGTTAAAAAAATCCCTTAATCTTCTGGCTTGAAATAACTTTTATTAGGATTGTCACTAGTGACATGTTATGAGGATTTATGTGAAGAATTTTTTCCTGTGTTTTTCTGCCAATGACATGCTAACTACGTATTTTCTGTATCTTCAATTTTTAATGAAAAAAAAGCCTTGTTGCTCAAGTACTTTAGAGTTGAGAATTGCTCAAGAGTACTTAGGATATGAAGGACCAATGCTCTCTTATTTCCTGAAAAGTACCAGGAAGATTAAAAGAAAAAAAAAAGAAGAAGTTTGAACCTTTAAGCAAATATTATAGGCTGTTTACACCCTAATCCTACCCAAGTAGTGGAGACTTGTGTCAACATATGATTCCACTGGCTGCAATGGTTTCAAGGCACAAGGGAAGGATTTTAATGATTCAAATAATGTTTCCAGTTGTAAGAAAAAAAAATCATGACTTGTCTTCCCCAATTAATGAGAATTTTAATTATACAACTTGATTTTAAAATTTGTTTAATAGTTTTAGAGCCCTTTGGCTTCATATTCTCAAGATTACTGGAACAATCATGATAGATAACTATTTTTCAGATTTAAAAATCAATCCACACTTCTAGTTCTCTTCGCTACATTGGCAGACCTCTTGTGTGCTCAGCTACGATGGCAGAAAAATGCTGTCTTCGCTTATGTCAGTCAGGAATGTGATGCAGTTATACCAGCCAAAAAATTCCCTCTGTCAGCATGTCTTGACTCTGTACTAGGGCCTCTGGCAGGGAGGCTGGTTTGGCATCGCTGCAGAGAAAATAAAGACAAGCCTTCAGAGACGCTGTGGCAAAGTACCTGCACTGCCAGAGCCAGATCTAACCTTCGAACACCTTAAATGATAAACCTGAGGTATGTTACAGCTTCCCTGCAATATCAGCTACGCACAAGTGGTGCTCTGGCACTGCAGAACCTGCCCGACACCATCCTTGCCGAAGTCCAGCTGTTTTTGCAGTGCAAAGGTATGTATTTAGACTTGGCTGTCTTACTGCTTTCAATGGCTCCCAGATTTCTCAGTCCTAGGAAATCTTTTTCTATTAACTTCTATTTCCGTCTTGCCCAGCATAGGAACAAGACATTTAGTTTCCAACCTGTGTTTATCAGTTATTGTGTGTGTAGGTCTATGAAGCTGTCCCTGTTTGAGTGATGAGAAAGTGTAGCTAAATTATAGCAAAGAGGATGAAAATTAGAGCAAAAGAAAGAAATTAGGGGTATTGCCAGATGGAACTAGGGATGCCAAAATTAACATCTCCCAGGCTCTTTAAGAATGTATTTTGAGAAAAGCTCTTTTCAGACTCTGGTCGGGGCAAAAAACTGAGATAAAACCTACTCCTCATTCTGTCTCACTTGTTTGAATGTAAAGCATTTTCAAGCTGGTGTAGGATTTTTTCATGTACAAAAAAAGGGAGAGTGAAAATCATCACCTGTGACACTGAGTGAGGTCTACAGCAAAGGCATGCTCCTAGGCACTTCAGGTGGGAGAGGGGAAAGGAAGGTTTAGAAAAGAGCACAGTGTCTTTTGGTTTGATCAGTGACTCTGGGATCTGTGGTCTGGGCATTATCCCAGGTGTAAAAAAACTTTACTCAGAGCACATTCTGAATTAAGGTGAGCAATAATTTTCTACGTGTCTTCCCAGCTCTTACCCTCTCTGTTTATATGGTATTTAAAGGAATAAAATATTTGAAGTTGAATTGGGCAGACAGACGTTATTTTGAACTCACATAAAACTAATATAATGAATATGGTCTCTGCCTAAATTGAAGAAAATATGCAGAACTGAGATTTTAACTAATTATTTTAATTCCATGTGAATGAGTCTCCCATCCTTCTGAGAAGGTTGAGAAAGTGAGAAGTGTTTGAAAGTCAAAAAACTACTTTGCACTTCCCTAATGTTTTCCATTCGAGGTTCTCTAGTGCTTTACAAGCTTAATGTGATTAACTTTATGCTCAGTAAGCAGTTCTACCCGTAAAAATAGGTAGGTCTTTATAGGATTAGGACCTCAGTTTGTCCTTAAAGTGGTAGCACTGAATATCACTGCTTTAACAGACAGAACTGTATAAATAGCAGATACTGTGATTTGCCTGTAGTCTGCCAAAATGAAAATTGTATTGGATTAATCTGAAAAAAACCAAAAGAGCACTCACATTTGCAGCCAGCTGCAAGGAAAAGGAAAGCAGAAAGAAAGAAATAAAATTCACATAATGAAACATTTCTCTTGATTAAATTATGAAACATTTATTTCTTAAAGCTCCTAAAATGTCGTTCTTTATAATAAAATGGAAATTATTTAAAATTACCAGTTAGAATTGAAATATGTAGTGATTCTTAGTATGTCAAAGAAACATTTACTTTTCTTGGTACACAGCATGGCAGTTGTCACATTGTAAAAAACATCCTTTGGTAGGGAATATTTTCTGTACCCTGCTTTGCTGCACCCTGTGGCCCTCGGCATGAGGGCTCACCTTGTGGCCTTTGGGCAAAGAAATGCCATGTAGGGCCCTGCCACGTGTGTCCCCAAGGAGCTGTAGTTGGCAGAGATTGTCCCAGGATGGGTACGACAGGGGTGTGGGCCAGGGTGAGCCTGCCCCAGCTGTGGCCTGATGTGGGGCTGTGCTACAGTGCCTTCCACCCACGGACAGTGTTAGCGATGGCATCACTGTCCATCGGGAGCTTGCAGCAGAGCTGCCATTCGGGCTCAGCTTGGACCATATTAGGAGTCAGGCCTTGCACAGATCCTGCCCAAATTCTGGAGAACAGCAGATAGACAAGATAGGAATGGGAATGGCATGCTGTCCCAGGGATGTCCCCTTAGGGCACAGCCTGTCCCAAGGACAGACCCTTAGTGTAAAAGTCTGTTCCAGAGATGCCCCACTCAGGTCACAGCCTATCCCTGTTCTGCAACACTAAGATCAACTATCCCCCAGGTCAGCAGCCATAGAGGCCTGAAGGGGTCTGGCTCCTGGATACCATAGCCCCATCTGCCCCTTGTGCCCGTGCTGGCCCCATCGTGCCCCCTCATCACTCTGCTATTTCTGGCTCCTCTCTGCTACATACTCTGTGCATAGAGAACCCACAGAAAATTACTCTCTTTTTTTTTTTTTTTCTCTAATTGTTTCTTGTTGTGTAAGCTGGGGAAAGATCTAGGACTCTGAAAAACTTGCTCATCACTTTCTAATGAAAGTCTGCTTAGAGGATAAGCAATAACAGAACCACCTGCATGGGAAAGGGCTGAGGAATCACACAGCGGGAGTGCAGCTATCAGGGATTTTGAGAGGGTTTTGACAATCATGAATAGAAACCAGGGTGCAGGGCAGAGAAGATCTGAAAAGTTTCCTAAAGTTCATGGCTAGCTCAAGTGAAGAGCAAAAATATTTTTTTCAAAGGAGTCATACAAAAGAGAAAAAAAAATTAAAAAAAAAACCTATTTAAAATTTTATGCAAAATTATATGTGGACCAAACATGTTAAGACAGTAAAATTTACTGCTAAGTGAAATTATAATTAATAAATACCCCACTCAAAAATGCATTAAAAATGTTGTTTTTCAAATTATATGCAGTATCACCTAAATATTTTTTTATTTTTACTCTATCTCAACCATTTTATTATCAACATACATAATGTGTTAGTGACTAAATATATCTTATATATTTCTCTTTATAACAGCACAGATGTTGGATTCTGTTTACTTTTGTAGTGTAAGTATTTTCAGGACTACAGAAATGCTTTTGACCAAATAACTTTGCGCTGCAGTTGAGCAGGAGAAGAGGCAATATGTACTTATTTCCTAAATAAGTCACATGTAGTAATGAGATCAATTTTGAGTTGAAAAGAATAGCCTATTTTTTTATTTCAAAATCCATGAGGAGGCACAAGTGAGGATGAACTCAACTAATTTCAGAAATTTGAAAATTCTCAGCGTAGGTTTTTGAGGACATGAGCAAACAGATGCCTCTGGGAATTTTCAAGACTACCTACAGGTCACCTTGTATACATCGATTCCTTTGGAAGCAGGCATCTGATTGTCAGTGCAGTTTTGAAAATCTCATTATGCCTCTACTGCAGATTTAGAGTTCTAATATGTGGCTTAGAGGGAAAAGAAACAGGCTTCCCATTCAACTAAGTGTATTTAATACAAATTCAATGCTAATATATGTTTTAAGAAATGATGCTATTGGATATTTAAGGAAAAAAGGGGTTACTAATAGCATATTTTCTAAATCTCAATTTGTACGGCTTTTGTGCTGTCATTGTACATTGATCTTTATGCAAAATAAAAAAATACCTTATCTAATAAAACTGAAGATGTAGCAAACTATTTTCTAATGTAGTCTAAGGTTTCTACAATAGAATTTGAATATGTTAAATTGTCTACTTAAATAAACACATACGAACAGTATGTAGTATGAAATATCCACCTGGAGCAATGGCTAAATGCAGCTGCAATTCTGAATGATTATGCACACCATTAAGAGCAAACATTCTTAGGAGAGCAAGGAAAAGTGCAAATGCAAATCAAGATTAAAAGCAGTTATTCAAATAAAGGTCCCATGGTTCAGATCTGTGATTTATATAACTTTGATTTACTTGTTAATCCATCATGCTTACAGTATTTTCCTCCAATGCAATTAAGCTCATGAATTGAAGACCATATAGTTGTATTGAGCTGCAAAGACACCCTTCTAATCTCTCTGATTCCATTTTACTCATCTGTTAAGAGAGAATAAAAACTTTTGTCTTTTATGGGGGAAGGTACCATGCAAATGCAAATGATATTATACAGAATGGCAATTGAAATGGTAAAAGAGCAAAGGGTTTTAATAAAATTACAATTCAAGACATTTGTAAGTGTCCCTGTGTGAATGTTGATCAAAATGAAAAAAGTTAAGAGTGAATTTTAAGAGCCCATAGAAAAATGGATTGAATGTTAAGAGTAAATTAAGAAGTGCATGGGCCAAGGGACAGAGCTGTTTCAGAAGTGGATAAAGAAAGAAGTGAAATATTCCTTTGAGGATCTGGGACAAAGGATTACTCAGTCCTTGATAACACTGCAAAGCAGGTTGTGGAATAGGCTGTGGGGAACACAATTGTAGTGACACTTCAAAAGAGACGGGAACTAGAAAAAGTTGAAAATGCAGTTAGCGACAGATTTGGATCTGAAGAGGGAAAAAAGCAATAGTGAGCACAGCTGGATATGATTTTTGATGCTGAATTACACAAGGTTTAAGGCCTTTAGAAGATACTGTTGTTGTAAATTCTAAGGAATGGCTCCAGGGCAGAGCAGAGGCCAAATTTTCCTCTATGCTCTGCAGCCCAAAGCTGCTACTGGCAGGTCATTTTGGTAGAGGCCTGGACAGGTGAGCCTGGCACACATCACTGTGCAGATGCTCACAGCTTTTAGGAGGCACCCACTCAGAGGTGTCTAAATGAAGCGAAAAACAAAGGTGAAGGAACAAACAATGACCTCTCAGGTGCACAGGAACCAGCTTTGAGATATTGCTGCTGAGCCTTTCACTAAGCCTGCATGTCAGGCAGAGGTTTTCAGAGGATAATGTAACGGTGAGACATGGGAAAGGTGTGCAGATACTGATACATGGAATGAGTTCCAGCAATACCTGGCTAATGTGAGAGCTGAGGAGGAAGGCAGGAGAATCTCACCTTCTTCTGGAAGAACTTCTTAGGCTGAGGCTATTTACTTATGCAGGGCATGGAAAGCTTACTGAAGGTGAGGAGAATGATGTCTCTGTGAAATGACAGATCTTTGTAGTGAGTAGAATTTAATGCTGAGCACCACATATTGCTGCTGGAATCCAGAATTTGCACCCCAAAGTGAAACAACCGCCAGTACAAGAGAAGGGACCACCCCTCTAAATCCCACCATCTTCACTTTAGAGATTACCTCAGACAGTCAAGTAAAAAATACCAAAGAATTTCGGTGTCAAAGGACATTGTCTCTGATTGCCTAATCAATCAAGCTAATTCTTTCTCTTCTCCACACCTCCCCCTTCCTGCCTTTGAATTTGCGCATTTGCCACTACTAATGGACTCTCACTGGTGAAGACAACAGCTGAGAAAACACCAGCACTGAAGTTTTTACAGAGTATAGTTTAAAGAAGGTCATCTCATTTGAATTGAAAAACAAATAAATAAATAAAGATCCATCTTTTTAATGGATTCCAACTGAGGTAACTAAAGGACACTGAGATATACTCAGCCCAAGATAAGTCTGTCTTCTCACTTTTCATCGTTTTGCTGTCTACTCAACTGGTTGGCAGTTATGATGCTGACAGTTTAATCCTAATTTCTAAATCAGTGTCAACAACTATTTCTTTCTCTGGAAATAATACAGAAAGACCATAAATGACATAGAACACAGTGCCAAAAAATCCTTTTCCTTGTATCTCACTAGGAGAAGAAAAATCCGCCAAACCCAAGAAAAGATATCCACACCCATTCCTTCTTCCCAGGAAAGAGCAAACCAAACATAGTGTAAGAAATATTTTCCCAGCTATTGTGGGCAGTTTAAACCATCAGAAAAGGCAACTAAATTACATTTGATTCTTTTGCTTGTTTAATTTATATCGTGCTTCCATAATTTAAACTGGCAAACTGAAGAAATCCTACTGGATCAATGATTCTTTTCTTTTTCTGAATTAAAAAAGATTACCACTACAGGAGACACATGGGGTACTGACTTCAATCTCCTAGGGAACAATGGATGTCTGTATCAAACGTAGACTTGCGTATGTCCTTTGGGCACAAGATTTTGGTTCTATATTTGGCCATACTGTGACCTTGACATGAACCGAAATGTGTTAATGATGTAGCTCACTTTATGTTTCTGTACAAAACGGAGCTTGAGAAGTAAAACTGTGCCTTGTCACAACCCCCTTTTTGCAAGCACTGTACCTTGTACCAACTTAGCCCAGTGGAATGGATCACTTTCATGTTGTCTTTCCTACCCTATATTGCTGACTGATAGAGTAAAAAGTGTTCTTAATTTCTGTATCGATCTTGGGAAGCTTATTAAAAATAAATGCTCATCAAAGGCTGAATTCAGAATGGTTCCGAAAAGAAATGCTCTCTAGTATTTCCCTAGGAAGACTTATTGTGAAACCTCTGTCAACAGCCTCTCCCCAATTAGCCTGTGCTACCCTATCCTGAGGCCTGGTCCTGGAAAGTGCACAATATCCACAGCTCCCAGAATCAGGGCAAGACTGTTGCTTTCAATGTTTAACATGTTCTCACCGTATCACAGGATGTGAGATGCTCCAGTTCACAAACACATGTGCTTAACTTAAGCATGTGAGTAGTCCTATTAATGCTGAAGTGCTTAAAGTTAACCATGTGTGTAATTGCTTGCAGGGCTGGTTCCTTAATTAGATACACTCATCCTTTAATCCTCCCTGTCTTTTAACCTCTGCACTGTTACATGCCTCAATTTTTTATCAGATAATGAACATTAGAGAAGTTGGTTTTTACTGCTTCTGCTTCGAAACTTCAACTAAAAAAGATGGACCCTTTGTAAAGACTTATTATTAAACATGGTAAAAATAAAATGCAATGGCATAAAAAAGGTGTTTGCAACTTTTGAAAAAATCTGAATTTTCCTTTTGTTAAATGACTTTTCATACTTCCTGAAATACTGTATTGATTTCTTGATGAGATTCTCCCTCCGTTTAAAAACTGCACATTCATTTTACGTTAAACTTCCACGTTTAACTAGAGTCCAATTACACTTTCAATGTATCAGATCAAAACTGAAATGTAGCAATGCAAAGACGACAGAAAGGCCACAGTAAAACAAAACCTGTCACCAACAAAAACCCCAGCAAAACCTCCCAACAGTTAAGTTCTAGAAACATAAAACAGGGGAAAAAAACCCCAAGAAAACATCTCTGGCAATAGTAGTTCTGAAGAGGACATTCTCCAATTACTGTTTTTCATTAGAAGCGTCTGCTAGTTGCATTTGGATATACTGGTTGTGCTGCCTGCTTTCTGCAAATCTCTCCTTGTCAACTCCAAGGGTGCCAGGAGGACAGGAAAGCACATTTGCAGTCGTCAGGTTTCACTGCCTTTTCTTCTCCCTTGACCTACTTTATTTTCTCCGAATTTTTAAATTTTCACGTTTTCTTAGTTCAGCACATTAGCATTTGTCCAAACTTTTAATTATTCTTCTTAGTAATTCCCTGGAGCCCACTGCCTGAACTTTCTTCCTCTGCTTGCTTTACTTCTAAGTAATTAGTACCTACATATACTTTACCATAGTCTAACCCCCTATAGTTTTCTTTACTTCATCTGTATGCTGCAAGCTGTCCCTTTTGGAGAGTTGCCTTGCAGTTTGACAACACTGGGAATCTATCCCTTCTCAGATTATTTCCCTGTCAGGTTCCCTGCAACTGAAAACAGGACTACTGACAGCATACATTTTGAATCCAGCCATGAAAAACGCTTCATGATAATCTTCACCCAACACTGTATTATATGGTACTACATTGGCTACTGGGCTGGGAATTCTCTGTTTGTAAATCTGGTTTTTGACCATATTATTTTCAACACTTAATTTCATGCCTTGTACTGAGAAAGGAATAAAGTGTCACAGAAAGCATTAGATGTTTACTTAAAAAGAAGAATGCTAGCCTATCCAATTTTCCTACAGTATTGCTCACTTAGTATAGCAAATAAGCCCAAGGTCCAATATGATTCCTTCATAATGCACACTGAACTGTATCCCTTTCTTCCTGAAACAAGTTTGCCGTTGAGCCAGATGTACTCTACCCATCTTCTCATTACTGTGATCAATCTTCTCTCTACTGATCAGAATTTAATCCTATTAAATTACTAGACTTGCAGTAAATGCGTATCATACAAATGCATGCTTGCCACAGCAGATTACTACAACTGCTTTTATTTTTGGAACATGCCTGAGGCTAATCCATACAATAACCCTGCTGCATGGCTGCAGGAAGCTGGAGGCGGCACAACCATGCCATGAAGGGAAATGCAATGCCGGGTTTGCTTGGAGCACACAGATCCCACTGGGCTGTGATCCAGGATTGCTGAGTTTGGGGATGGATGGCAGGGAGAACAGGGGAAACAGCATGGACATTATGGGCCTGTTTTATAACTTGTACAGCTGCTCACGGCTGGACTGACACCTAGGAGAAGTCAACACTTAAGGTCTGTGGCAGCTCCTGTATGTCCTGTGCAGTCCAGTTTTCTCAGTTTTATTATTTTTGGGCTTTTGATCTAAAACAGTAATAAAGTGATAAAAGTCTTGACTAGGGGAGAAACATTCCAAGTCATTTAGTAGCTTGTAGTTTCAACTGATTTGGGTCACTAGAGGGTGCAGATCAGCCTCTTCAGGCTCCGTCTGGACATTTGTGTAGTGACATGTAGACCCAGCCTGCCTCCTGGTTTACTGTAATAAGTGCTTCAGGGGGATGGTGTGAATTACTCATTTTGAGTCAGTTTGCATGTACATATTCAATTGTCTTTTTACAAGCCCACACTACTAGGGTGTTATGTTATGCAGAGTAAAGCATTTGGTACCTGTTCCTGCCAGATATTTGTCAATATAATTATTAACCAGAATAGTAACAGAAAAATTTAGTTATGGCTTATTTAGTCTGAAAGCAGCACATTCAAATTACATCACTTATTTTAAAAACAGAAAATACAACCCAAAGAAATTTTTACCTGTACTTGATATTTTTTCAGATAAGATGTTTTCAGTAGGTTTGTATTACTTTCTCTGTGTGAGTTGTCAATTGATTTTCCCAATTTTACTGCATCTAATAACATAATTTTATAATTTAATAGTCTCTAAACTTCTTAGGATTAACAAAGCAGCAAAGAGATAACAGATTCCGTTTGAACTAAAGTTTAGTTACATCTACATTTAGGTACATAAATACCTGTGACCTAAAGGTTATTTTGTAAGTTATAAATATGCAAAATTACACAATTATTGCTTTTTACATTTTATGAAGAACATAACCGTTATGTCTGAATCTGTTCTTTGTTTTCTATGGCAATAGTTTTAGGTCGTATTTTTGCCTAGCTACTGTAATGAACAATTTGGATTTACAAATATTCTTGTCAGGGAACTAGTGGTTTGGAAAATAATGAGGATAAGAAAATCTTCCTTGTTCTCTGAGCAGGCTAGACTCCTAATGAGAGATAATGGTGAGGAGCTATAAAGCAGAATGGTCTACCAATGCTCTCCTGAAAGATAATCATCTAATTGCTCCAGAAGCTGCACAGGACAGCATCCTGAAACCCCTTGCTGAATAAAAGCATCTGTCCAGAGTGTATTTAACAAAGAGACTATTTAAGACTATTTAAGAAAGTTAAGATCATTCAATCAAGAGTTTACCTCTTGAGTTCACATTGTTTTTAGTGGTTCCATTGAAAATCTAAACTATTGCAACAAAGAAGCAGAGACAGTGTTTATAAACTTTGGCAGAAGAAAGCAGATATGACTTGTGCGTTAGATAAAGCTGAAGTCACTTGCTGGACCACAGGCAGATCAAAAAATATCATTTAAATGAGAATCTTAGACTGCCCACAGTAATATTCCTATTCATCTTGTTAAAGAGAAATTTCTTTTATGAAAACCTCAGAAGTTATAGTGTGAATTTAATTCTTGGCAGTACTCAAATTTACTGTGTTGCACAGGAGTCAAACTTTCATAAAATGTTATTAACAACCTGAAAAATAATGTCCCATGCAGGTGATCAAACTGTCAGAAGTACATATAACGGCATAATTGTGGCAGTGTAGACAGTGTCTGGATGCCAGTTTGTCTGTTGGCATTTTTTTGTCTACCATTACCCCTGTGGATCACAATGTCTGTTCCATTGCAGAGGTGGATGGACAAGTAATAAAGCTGAAACAGGTTCAATAACCTATTGAGAAACTGTGGTGCAGATAAGGAAAGTCACTGACTCAGTTGCACTGTCAGAAACAGAGAGGTCTGAGTAGGGGAAGATGACATAGTAAAGACAGAAGAATGAAAACAAAAATATAATCTTTCTCTACTGAGAAAAATAATATCCGTACTGTGATAAGGAGCTGCCAATGCAAAAGGGGAAACTGGAGGCAGCAGCATTTTCAACTTTTCTGAAAGACACCTGAAAAAGTTGACATCTTTTACAGAATTGTTTTCAGTATCTAAATTAACAGATTTCATTAATTACAAAAAATTCAACTCCTATGCAACAGCAAACTGCATGTTTAAGAAATTCTAGTTTGAAGTTTTCTCTATACCTGACCTGTTAGATAACCTCAAACAATTTCACCATAAAAAATTAGTGCAACACTGGAGAAAGGACCTGTGAGTACAAAGGAGGGACTCAGTGTTGACTCAGGTCCTCAGCAGGTATGAGATGTCTATGGTTCCTGGCAGAGCTGACACAAAGGCACATGCTCTGCAGAGCCAATATCCAGATGGGAGCTCTGCTTTTGACCCATTGTAGGCCGTGAAAAGGAGACAAGCTTTGCTGAGTCAGAGCTTGGCTCTGCACAACCACACAAGTTGTCCCTGCAAAAGTGACTGATAAAAACGCTGTGGGATAGCATTTAATGGAGCCAGGGCAAGGGCAGTGCCAGTAAGACACTGAATCAAATAACAAGCAAAACATTATTAATTTTCTCAGACAATTCTCATCTCAAAAACTGAGGAACCTCCCTACTCTAGAGCTGCAGACAGAGTTGTGACTGGCATGTTCTTTGCTAAGAGTTGGAAGAATGCAAAACCCACCGACAACAAAAGAGTGACTGTCCAACAGGGAGATGCCATAGGAACTGGAAGAGCAGCCTACCAGTAGATCTATTCAAGGCCCAATACTGTATGAATTATTTATGTGAGAATGCTGTGCAGAGAAATATATGCTGGATATTTAGAGTATCCTTAAATCCTCATGCGGACATCTCCTCATAGTCAATATTTGGAACTGGAGCACAACAGGAGGCTGGAGGAAATAAGGCTCTACTTTTCTTCAGCTGTGAAATTCTTCACAGAGCAATTGTTTTAGAACCGATTCTATTCTGAGACAAATACAGCTTAGATAAAAATAGTTTAATCAAATCCTAGTTAGTTCTAGTTCAGTAGTCCATGACCAGGAGAAGAAAAACAAAAACCACAAAAAATCCCAATAAAAACACTAATATAATGTACAGAAATGATATCATTAGATGAAAATATTTGAATCAAAATTCCTACTCCAAGATAGATGTTAAAATCACATTCTTTCACTCGTGAATTAGGGGCATACACTGCAGTATTAAGCTATTTTTTAAATCCATTCATATACTATGTATTATTTGAAAAGTAAATGTAATTGTCTTTCAAAGGTACTGTTATAAGCAAAGACAAGTAATTACCTTCAAGAAGATGTTTTTTGCTATTTTGGCTTTATTCCTTTCTATGATGTTAAAGAAAAAGATCATTGAACTTTTCTCTCTCCTTTTTTTCTTTTTTGTTTGCTTTGTTTGTTTTTAATTTTTCTTTTGTCTTTCATTTTATTCTTGTATTGCTCTTGCCCCTTTCTGAACATAAACATCTAAATCGGTGAAGAGATCATTGGCCCTTCACTAATCACTAGCATTTTTAGACAAATGCGAGTCAATTACCTATTAAAGGCATTGTAACCTGTTATCAGTTTACCAGGAGTGTTTGGTCAAGTGTTAAGTGTAATTTAGCAAAGAGGTTCTCTTATATTGCAATCGTCTACATTTATTGTTTGAAAATTATTTAATTCTAAAATAATTAATGCCCACTTATATTGTTATCATGTAACTGTAAGCTTCTGCTTACTCTAGGTATAAATATAACAGGATCCTCTCTTTTTTCATGCTTCATGGTTCAATAGCTGAAACTGTAATTCACGGTCAAGATATCTGTCAACACATTGCTCCTTTCACTGGTTGATAGTCCATACAACAATGGAAACCATCTCCAAGCACCACCTGTCTTTTTAATAATTCAAGATATTAAATAAATAAAATGACATATGTATCTGCTGCCTTATTTCTTTAAACTCACTCGTCCCCCTCATGCACATTTCATTATAAATGCTGTAGGTTAAAAGACACTGATTAGTCATCACCACAGAAAGGGAAGTTTCAACCACAGAAAACTTTGCTTTTCTAATTTACTGTTTCCCTACAAGAGGAGACAACTTCCAGTTGCTGCCACTATGAGTGTGATGGGTGCTTAAGTTAGCCAAGTTGCTAAAGTCTGTGTATTTATACTGTCTATGCTTTTGAATAATTATAACAAAATTCAAATTCCTTCATATGGAATGAAGTTCAATAGTATTTTTAGACTATCAATTATTTTTGCTTTTTATTAACTAAAAATCTATACTTCCTATACTTCCATAGTTTTATTTTCTTTAATTTTTCAATTGTAATACCTTACTCTATGAATTTCAGATGTAGGTGTTGAACACAGCAAAGCTAGAAATTTAATTATTACATCGCTGAAAAAATTCTGCTATGGTCTCCATCAGAAAAGCATTGTGTTTACTGAAAATGCACCTATGAAGCATAGCTTGAAACAGAAAACTCTTTTTGCTGCTGTAAAGGCAGGAAACTAACCCATGGGGACCAAATCCACGTCCTCGAGAGCTGCCTAAGGATCTTCCTACCACCAGGTTGATTGCAATGTTGTGGGGCCACTTTGAGAATCTGACCAGACACTTATTCAGTGCTACAGACAGGGGCTTCAGTGTGAAAGTGAGTATGAATATGAACCTTTCGTCCTCTAGGTCCTAAGTAGGAAGACATCTTTCAATTTCTATTTTTAATATTTATTTTGAATGTTGTTTTTCAAGCAACAATATATTCAAATAATCAAACTTATTTATTTTTATCAAGAGAGAATCTGAAATATGAAAATTCACTGTTCTGTACTTTTCTCCCAAGCAATCTGTGGAAAGGCAATAGCTGTATTTCACAGATAAAATGTCCATTAGCAGCTCAATCTGCTCCTTCTGACCAGTGGGATTATGTCACATATGGGTTTGATATCAGAATTGAAAGTAGCAGGTATCCCCTTTAATTCATTTTTTACCTTCCTATTTCCGACATGTCATATCTAGTTAGATAATACATTTTACAACTTATCCAGAAGCAACAACTATTTTGATAACTGAAGAATGATTATTAACCCCTCCTCAAAAAAACAAACAAAGAAACAAAAAACAACATAGGGAGAAGCCAGACCAGGTGTGCATAGGTGGGGAGGGGGCGTTGCAGATATTCAGATGACAAACTTCTTTGCCTACAGCCTCTTCCAGCCTGAGGGTTTTCAGAGAGCACCCAGAGTTACAGGAGAAGCATTACTCAACTACTACACTGTAATATGGAAGTTCTCACTGGCATAAATGGGTTCAGCTGGCCAAAATTCTAACATAACCTTGCCATCCCATGATATGAAGTGGTTTGAGGTTCTGAGTAAATAAATAGAAGTCTGCCAATTTCTGTAGCAAACCACCACTGTTAGTAATTGGTTTCTAATCACATAAGTAATTCCATGTGATTGCTAGTAAGGGTTTTTTTCAGCTGATGTTGAATGTAACAGCTCTTTCAGAGAGATGAAAAAATGAAACACCCACAAAGTTAGAAGAGCACACAGTACTTGCAGAAGCAGAAGCTCGTGTCTCTGAGACTGTTGCTGCTTTGGAAACCATAGGTTAGCGAAGGAAGACCCTGCCACTGCATTATCTGTCTCTCTAGATACAACAAATGACTTCTAGTCTTAAACTGAAGCTATTTTTTGGATAAAAAGTTCACAGCATCATGAGGAAGAGTCACAGATGACAGTAAAGGGCCTGATGTCATTTCGTTTCCTTCGATACGTGTTCTCACTCGAGCAAGGCACCCACTGATGAGCGTAGAATGTGGCTGAATGGCATAACCATGAGGATTAAAAGAAAAAATCCTTTTGTTCCATCAACACTTTTAGCACAATTTATATAGTCCCCAGGTCAATGGCTGAATAAGTACCCAAATAAATCTCACTGTTTTGTTGACTAATTTCTGACATATCGTTCATTATAGCTTATATGTCTAGGATACTGTGGTACTGTGATGTTCCTTTGAGCAGCATTCTGGATGAATTTAAGGATTATGTAATCTAAGACATGCCTGTAGTCTTTGAACTAGGGATCAAACTTCTGTTCTCTTTTTGAGCCCCCCTGCAAGAGCCTTTCACGCAGCAGGAAGGGGAGTTATGCTGCCTCTTGTGTAACTTATACTCTCATGTGCATCCTTGCCCTCTCACTCAACAAATTTGCCTTCTGGGATGCTTTAAAGCCCACACAAAATTCCTTGGCAATGCAAAGATGAAGCCTGCAAAATGTCTGTGCAAGTTTTGCCAGCAGCATGTCCATGCCTCTGTGGATTTGCACTGCACACCATCATTAGCACTTGGACAGCAAGGTGCTAAGGCTAAAGACTATCAGTGGTGGGTTTTGTCAATCAGTGTGTGCAGCTATGGCATTTGAATGAATCACAATGCAGAGTCAGACTGCATCACTGGCCTGTTGGGTCAGGCAAGACCTTGTATATAAAAAATCGAATTAAATGGAATTGAAAAAAGGCTTTGGCATATTTAAGGAAAAGAATGGGTTTAATCTTGATGTAGAATAAGACAAAAAACCCCAAACAAACCCAAAAACCAGTTGGTTGCCCAAGTGTGCCAATATTATAAAGCTGTCATTTACAGGAATGAAGCAAAAATAAACTCCCTTGCTACTACTGACATAGTCTAATAACCTGCATTGCTTGATGTGGAATCTGCTCAGAGCTAATGACTTCAGGTCTTGCTGACTCTGTATGGCTCAGTTCCCAGAGTCCTACCAAGCATATGAGGAAAATAGCCAGGTTTTGTGCAAACAAAAATGTTTGCTTGAGTTTAGCACAGGACCAATAGAGTCTAACTATCATCTTGGGAAAGGAAGTTTTGTTGCCAAGTAAAAATTTAATCTGGAGGCTGAAAGTCAGTAAGAAATAGAGTTGTTTCCTCAGACAGTCCTTCTCTGCTATGAAAATCAAATCCATGGTAAGAGGAGCAGATTGTAAAAAATTGTGCTATGATGATATCTAAATACCTCCTAAAAAAAAGATTTATGATTTTATTGTAGTCCTGAAGGGAATTTGCAGAACTGCAGGACCATTGGCACTGACGTGGGGATTGCAGACAGCACAAATTAGGTTCTAAATAATGGATCAAAAAGAGGAGCCTCAAAAGATACTTTTTATTGCTCTTTGGGGAATAGCAGAGACTATTATAAAATACTGCAGGTTGTGAAGCTCCAATAGAAATGTGTAGTTTAAAGGAAAAAAAGCCTCAAGGAAGATGGGGAAAGCTCAGTGGCAGTAAGCTTGGTAGAGCTACATCTCTGTACAGCAGAAGAGAGTGGTATGTAGGGCACGGATGTTAGAAGACCCTGAAGATGGACACAACCCAACCCTACGCAGTGTTCAGCCCCCTGCCCCTCAACTCTGTACAGCAAAATGTAAACTTGCAATGCCTGGGTGAGTCAGCTGGTCCCTGTCAATCCTTCAAATAAAGCAAAGGTGATTATGTGACCTGGTGAAGAAAAGCATTAACGAGATGATGACATTTAGCTATATCTTCTGCTTAACTGGATAAAATATGTAATGTTTTGTCGGAACACAATGACACCAGAAACAATTTCTTGTTCTTTGTATCAAAAGGGACAGGCATCACTGGCATAAAACTGCCTTTTTATTAAACAGTTTTAATATAACATGCAAGAAAGATCTGCTAAAGCTCTATAGTATGGTTATTTATGGCTCTTTTTGCAAATGACTTTTGGTTGGAAAAAAGGAAAAAAAAAACCCAAATCAATTATGATCAGATCTAAAGTAAATAAAAGTTAAATATAAATAAATATCGGATCAAATATAAATTGAAATACAGCAGAGAACAGTAGTTTATTTTCACCTGAAACCTAAACGGGCCAATAGCAGTGCACGCTTCGCTATCTCCAAGCAAACCAAGGGCTTGCTTGCCAGACTCAATCTCTGGTGACCAGTTCTTTGCAGCAACATGCAAGATTCAGTTAGAAAACAGATGGTACGCTGGAGCTTTGCTTTGTGAGGAATAATAGATGAGTAGGCAGAGACTCTAAATCTCAGAGTGGCACACAGGGTGATCAGAATCCTAATCACAACCACACTGTGATAAAAGACTCTGGATGAAGAATGAATTAAGGTGGTTTGCGTGTTTTATCAATAAAAGTAATAGTAAGATATATTTCTTACAATTCTTTAAGCAGAAGATGACTCACAGGAGTGATACATACTGCTTATAAAGCTGTGTGAAGTAGGATAAATCACTCTGTCCATTGAATGCTTGTCTCTTTGCTGCCTCTGTATTATCAGCAAGATTATTCCCTGCATTGTGTAAAAATGGATAAGAATATGTAAAAAAATATGCAGACATCTTCTAACGTCTTTTGTCCTCTTACTGGAAAGGCCAGCACAGGCTAGAAAACAAATAATTTACTTTATGTTGCATTGTTTTGCATTGATACGTTATAGACTAATGCAAGATTCTGTCATGTAAAAATATTTGAGCAAGATTTCCATACTTGAAAAACAATTCATGTCAAGAGGGTAATAACAAGTGAAATAACATCAATGTAAGTATAGTATTAGGACAGCTAAAAAGTATCCATATTGCAGCCTGAGGTATTAGAAGGAAATACGTAGCTTAAATTATTCAGCAAGTAAACTGATGTCATGTGGTCAATGCACTGCATGTTTCACATTTCCCACTTAGAATTAATGTAATACTAATGATTGTTTATTAAGTAATAAACAGTGGCCAAACAAATTACTGTAAACATAAGTCAAATCTGCTAGGGTAGCATATCTCTCTCCCTCCAGTTTGCAGACTAGCCCCTGACACAAACCAGATCTGAACAAGCAATTTTTCACAAGTATTTTCAAACTTCCTTGTCTGCCTTGGAAATATAGATCAAGCTGTCTCAGAAGAAGTCACTGAAGAATCTGTGAATGTTTTCTCAGTGTATTACTATGCAAGATGTTAATAATAATAATAATAAATAATAATAATAATAATAATAATAATAATACCCTGAATATTTATTTAGGCTTACTTGAGACTGCACTACAATTGCCTATGCTGGTTATAATGAAATGTGATGAATTAGGGAGGTCATGCATTTCTGTTTGTATTTCAGCAGCCAATTAATTTGATAAAAGCAGACTCATTTATGAACTTCCAGGTTTTTTACTCAAAGTAAATAATTACTTATGCTACAGAGGTTTTAATACTGAATTGAGCTCCTTAACAAATATTGAGTCAACCAGACAAACTGCAAGGCCTCACACCTTTTATTCAATGCTTCTTGTCAACTGGAGGTTGATGGTGTCAGCTGGTACAAAGTTGTGCCATGACACAGTTAGTGGCAGAGAATCTGGCCTAACATCTTCCTTCTAAGTTGCTGTAAATAGAACATTTCCATTCTGAGTACAAACTCATCTTTCCCACAGCTACAAAACTGGAGCTGAATCTTGGATTTCACAGGCTAGCACTGAAGGATTTGTTAGCTAAAACAAAACTCTTCATCATGGTATTCAATCTCCTTTCATATGCAAGCACCAACAAAAAGATAAAAACCACCTGTGTGATGTCTTCAATATCTTTATGTTTGTTTTATTTTTTTTGAGGGAGTAATTCCTATTAAACAGAACTTTTGGCATGGTGCTACTGCTGATCTGTCCTCAAATATTGCTCTTTTATTGCTTCACTCTGTTCAAACCTTCAGACTATAAAGTTTTAATTCTACTGTTTTAAAGGGGTTTATCACTAAGAAACAGACAAGAAATTGGAAATAAGAGAATTTCTACCTCGTGGTGGACAGCATTGCTGTGAAAAGGCAGGTCCATCTTGTGTGTGTGGATCAAAAGATATTGAAACTCAGCCCATATGGCAAAACCTTATTTTTTTCATATTTGGCATTAGATCACACAAATAATTTAGTTTTTAGTACTCAAGACCTATTAGAAAAATTCACAATGGAATACATAATTGGTTACACAGTGAATATATCTGTGCAAGGCTTGAAGTAGCATAAAGAGTACATTCCTGACTTTGGGATGTTCAGGATGAAAAATTGGAAGTCTTTGTTCCAGATTTGCCTTGTAAAAAATATCTGTACATATTTTGTATTGCTCTACTCAGCATGCATAAGAAACTTGATGAGATGGGAATCCATTTGGCCTTTTCAACAAAAGCTTTCCTCTAAAGTTACAGTAAACCAGTACTCTCAGAATTCAATGGTAAAGACAGCAAGCTTGAAAGACACTACTTTTTGTTTCTAAATGTTCAAATAGCTGATAAAAAAAAAATACAAGACCACTACTTGATGCCCTAGATACTTTGCAGTTCATGACCACCATGTAGAGAACTTAACTGAGACACAGTGCTTTTGAGATACTTGTTCAAACACACATTCTCATCAAATCTTTCTTCCCTAGCTCTTGGCATACTGTGCAGTGCTACCCTCCATCAGATTTATATGCAGTCTACTCCTATATCTTGAGATAAACTAACAGGCATCTGAAAGAGACCCCAAATGAAATATTCATGAACTGTCATAACATTCATTACCATTTTATGATTCTCTTTGCTTGGTTGAGCAACAACACTTTCTAGCACTCTACTAAATCAGCTAGCAAACTTTATAAATCATCAGCTAAACTACATGAATCTGTCACTTCTTAATGTCCTGTCTGGGCTCCAAAAATACTTGAGTACATGGCGAAGTCATATGACTCTTAGGATTCTTTGCTGTCATTCTTCCACATTGATTTTTCTGGGCAAACTCTTACTGTGTTAGGAATTCACCATCTTTTTTACAATTAAGCTTGAGTTTAGTAGTTAAATATGCCAAAGGAACAGATAGAATCTAACAGATACTTACTTTTACAACGATGAAAATATACTTATCTAGAAAAAAAACCAAACAAATTTATACTGACTCACCAATGAAAATCAAACCTTTTTGCTGAGTGAGTAGAATGGAGATGTGCAGATTCAGCTAAAGCTCTGCAAGTGTCTTAAT
This sequence comes from Pitta sordida, assembly GCA_013390025.1. NCBI lineage: Eukaryota > Metazoa > Chordata > Aves > Passeriformes > Pittidae > Pitta > Pitta sordida. Next base: position 73,832 of record WEKX01017874.1, read on the forward strand.
GCTGGACTGAATGCTAGCTCAGGCTGCTGGAAGATGATGCTAAATTCTAGTGAATAAAAGTGGAAGTGACTGGAATTGCTGAGGACACAGATGACCTAAAGAAGAATCAGACCTGTCCATTTCCATTAACATTGTCAGGTTTCACTTGAGGGTCCTCTGTGCAGAGATCTTCCTGACTGACTGTATTGCACTTTTTCCACCTCTCTCTGCAGTATAACAGTAGCTCTCATTCCAACTTTTATCAATGATTCACTGCCCAGAATCAACACATTCCTTTTATCTGTTGTAATCACTGGAGTCAACACTGCACACTTTATTGTCTTCCTGGTTTCTTCCCAGTTATGTCAGGTTTACTCAACCTTTTTCTCTCTGTGTTGCTTGCTAAAATCCAGAATCTATATAGTTCTTAGTCATGAGAAATTTTAGACAATTCTCTGATCGCTGACTTTGATCACATCACCCTGTTCAATAGCATAGCTGAGAAAAAACCCCTCTAAGTTACTGAATAAAGAAACCTACATACTTCCTTCATCCAAAGCAAAATAAAACTATCAACTTTCTCCTGAACTTATTGGCTGTAGACACACCTGACACTTGAAATATTTTTAGCAGTATCTCTTCTGTTGATAAGATTCTACAAGGTCACCATTACAGTAAATTTCGTGCTCTGAAACCAAAATCCTCTGTGACTGAAACTGTGGGCCCTGTTCTACTATACGCTTGGTCTTAGTGATTCACGTGACTTTTGCCCCTGAAGCTCTGGAAGCCTAAACTTATTTTGAAGCTAATTCCTTTCCTCTAAGAAGATGGTAGATAACATAGAAGTAGTTTACACACAAGGTTAGCCTTCTAATTCCAGTCATCTATTCCTGTGCTTGAAGTTAAGCACCAGTTTAAGTGCTTTGTCAGGTTAGAGAAACAGAGCCAGGTTAAGGGCCCCTGACATCTGCAGGAGAAATTTGTAGAGACAAAATAACCTTTAATTAATTAGGTCAAGAGTATTTATAACCATTGCAACGACATTTGACAGGTCTATATTTTTATGTATCTATTTTAAAATTTAGAAAAACTGTAGAATCTGTAGATGGTAAAATTTTGATAGATTTATTTGAAGTTACAGGGGCTTTTAAGCGTTAGTACAGAAACATTATAGAAAGTGATATGAAGTATGAATATGCATTTCAAGTTCAGAAAAGAAGGAGCACCACAGAAAAAATATTTTGGATGTGTTAACATATTAGCTTTTTTGTTTAAAAAGATGAAATCAATATTTTCTTAGCACTTCAATTTTTTTACTTCTTTCCTGTCAGTAACATGTAGCAGACCAGAAATTTGGTTTTAGAGACGGTTCTGAACAATCTGTAAGAAACTCCAGACATTGTTTAATAAAAAAAGGGGTAAATTCAGTCTGGCATCCTAGTTCTGTCTTCATTGACTGCAATGGCAATAGAGTAATTATTTTAAATAGGGACATATTTTATTTTTGGTGATTAAGTGCTATCACAAAAAGTTCTAACACCTTCCTTTTCTTTCATAAACAATTCTTGGTAGAGCATATTTCCAAAAGATAACCATACAAGCATCAAAGAGCTTTTCCTGGGTCATGTCTGAGCTTCCTTTGAAGAAGCCTGTAGTCTACATTAGAGATATAGTAAGTAGCAAGAAACATGTATTTACTGCAACTGAATTCTAGATGTTTAACTTAACTTGGGAGGAACATGCGCTCTGCAGATACCTTTCAAAACGTGATTTATTGTACCTTATGGCAACAGAATGAGGTTATTGAGGTTAGCACAGCAATATGACAAAAACAATAACAAAACATCACAAGACAGAAGGGATTGCAAATTCTTATGCTGGACTATTTTTCCAGAGGAGAATTGATTTTGATCAACCAAATACTTCTACAGAGAATAAGATTTTTTCCTCAAAACATTTCAGGGTATGAACTCTATTTTTAAAAAGTTTGTCTAATAAAACCCCAACCAAACAAAGCCTCCACCCTTTTCTTTCATGAAAACTCATTTTTCTGCTCCTACATATGTTGTATTGAATTAACTTCAAACTTAGTAATGCATTACGCAAGTAGTATCCTCTGCAGCTATTTGGCAGAAGATGGCAATTTTGTTGCACTTCACATGTAAGGAGCGTAAAACCCAACACAAAAATTAATGACTGAAGTTTATTGTTTTAACTAAACATGACCACAACTTTTCAATTCAAGATATTTTGTGTGAGCATTCTAACTTATTGAAATTCTGGATATGACAGCTTTATAGTCTGTCAAACATTCCCACTGAGATAATACATCACAGATCAAAAGTTGATTTGGTGTTGTCACATTTCATAAGCTCCAAATGAAATTTGATGCAATGATATCAAAATTCTGTGATACAAAAGTACAACATGTCATTACGGTACCAAAATTATCCCAGTTTCCAAATAACTGCTGCCTTTTGCTTTAGATATTTAATTGTTTTGTAACAATTTTATTTTGGTTCCAGAAACAATGACCAAATTCGCTAAGGAATCACTTCTTCAATTTCGAATTGTAAAAATACCTTAAACACAAAACCCAAGAATTAGGAAGATTGGCTTATGGGTTTCCATGAGAAATGGCAATGACTTGGAACTTACTTTTGTTAAGGATGGAAGATCTCTGTGACAGTATCTCACACCAATTTGTATTGTTAAAATGAAATACAGAGGGCCTGCGGAAGTCACGGGGGGACAGGTCTGGGCAGGTCCCAAGTGTTATGCAATCTGTGAAGATACTGATCCCATGAATATTCAATTACCCGTAGCCAGGCATCCTCCACTAATTATGTCTGGAGGGCAGTCCTGGGAGCGTGGCTCACACTGTAGCGCCTCATTAAAGCAGAGGAAGCACCTTTTGGTACCTCCAGGCCGTGGAATCCAGGGTCTGGGACGTTATGTGCATGCATGCAGGCACCCAACTCGCTGAAAATACAACAGCGACTAATTGAATATGTGAGGTTTCTCTGTATTTATATTCTAGATGGAGAAGGTGTTTGTGACGTATGAGATATTCTCAGGTATCAGTGACATGTCTGCAGGACTGGCAGTGGAATACATAGAAGGCATTCAAGTTGCTCTGGAGCAAATGCTGTACAGGATACCCCAGACATGTAAAATTGCATTGAGTGTCTGTTTTTGGGATATCTGAATGGTTTCTATAAAACATGTAATGTTTTATCATTAATTCTACCAGTCACTGGGTAGCTGGAAACACTTATTCCTGTGAATTATAAGAGAACAATCTATGAAGTCCATGTTCTGGTCCTGATAGATATATCTTGACAGTGGTAAGTTAGTTATGGACCCTGTCCAGACATCTAATACTGTAATGTCATGCTCAAGCACTAACAAATAAAACCAGAATACCTTGCTTGGATAAAATAACACAGGAAAAGCACATGAAAGTCACAAGATTGCATACCATGTCTGAAGTAACTATTCATTAATCTTGCAAAGCTCTACCTAGGGAAATTGCCTCTGTGCTTAACCCTTAGGAGAAAATGAGCATTATTCCCACCTGAGTTTAGTTGCCTGATTTTACCAAGAAATCTAGTTAGCAAAGCCCCTGAGACCCTTTTCATGTTAGTGGAGGCAGACGCTCTGAATTCCCCTCTGAATGAGCCCAAGTTAAGCTTGACTCAATTGCTTTCTGGAAGGCTTACATTGAGGAATGAGATCTCAAGGTCACATAATCTAATATCATTCTTTATAATCACAGAACAAAAACTTAACTGTTTTTTTGTGACTACAGCAAGGATTTTCAAGTCTGTTTTTGTTCCCTAACTACTTTATCATTTACAGCATCTTCCATCGCATGTGAGGAAAGCTGTTTTATAAAAGTGCACATTGTCTCACATGAGATCAGGAAGAGTGCCCTACATCAGACTTCTGCAGCAGTAGAAGAAAATATAATAGTTTAGTCTCTACTTTCAGTTATATCAGCTTGGATTTTGAGTCAAGTGATATAATGAAATTACATAACATGTATTAGCCATAATTATAGTGTTTAGAGATAATCAGATGAAAGATTACTTGAAATAGAGTAGTATAATCAATAGACAGTAAGTGGGGAAACAATTAGATACACTTTTAGGTGAAGCTTGGTGCATTGTTTTTTTTAACAAACACAAACACAAACACAAAAATCCCTCCAAACCAAAGCCCTCTAAAATTTATTTAAGTGGTTTTAGATTTATGAAATTCTAGCTTAAAAATGTCATCAACATTCTTGATATAGACACTAAAAATTCAAAACATGACAGATGCGTATCAAAACTATGCCTGGATGGAAAGGTAGGAGAAAGATAACTTTGCAAGAAGAAAATTAATTCTTCATTGACCACTGTCTGACAAAAAAAAAAATCACTTAATGAAATGAACTCTAAATAAATTAAGAGAACAAGATAATCTCCAACATCAGGCTTTATTTGATAAAACTTTTGATGTATATAGGCAAGATGGAACAGCATAAGGTCAGATGTACCTCATGAGACCTTTCTACGCTCTCCTTGGGCATTGTCACAGATAATCTTCTATAGTTTATAACCACAACACTGGTGCCTAATCCTTGTTTTGCAGGCTAGGTTTTAGCAGCGCACCTAGGGAAGACCTCCTGACTCTAAGAGCATCCTGGCTGACTTTTAGCCACAATCCATTAGCCAAATAAAAGGAATCTTGGGAGGAGACAGGAGGGAAGAAGGGAATGCTGTAAAAAGAAGAGGAGCTGGACTAAATGCAGACAGCATATTCTCCATGGCTTCTTTAGAGTGGGTGTGTGGTAACTTCAGTGCCAGCTGTGAGTACTATTAGACCTTCACCAAAACCAAGATTCTGGCCCACATTTTGATGTGCTTTGCTCAGCAAATCCCTCTGTTCAGACTTTCATCATAGCAGATATCTAGCTTCAGATATCTGAATCCCTTCCAAACCAGCAACATCAAAAAATAACTTCCCTTGGATTTCCAAAATAAAAGCTACTAAAACAGGAATCAGATTGCTACTAACACTGGACTGGTAAATAAGAGGTGCCATTCTTTGATCACCATAGGTCATTAAATTCATTGATATGTTTCAGAATCAATCAGGTCTACTCTAAAATCACTACATAATAGCAATGCTTTTATAGAATAATAGAGTAATTTTGCTTGGAAGGGACTTTAAATATAGTTCTAATAAACCTGCCATGGGCACCGAACCTTCCATTAGACCAGGCTGCTCAAAGCTCCATCTGACTTGACGTTGAACATTTCCAGGGATAGGGCATCCAAAACTTCTCTGGCCTGTGCCTCACCACCCTCTTAATGAGAAATGCATTCATAGTATCTAGCTTAAACCCACTCTCTTTCAGTATGAAGTCATTTCTCCTTGTCCTGTCATTAAAGCCCTTTGTAAAAAGTCCATCTTCAGTTTTCTTACAGTGCCTTCCAGTACCTAAAGGAGCTACAGTGTCTCCCTGAAGCCTTCTCTTCTCCAAGATGAACAATTGTCAAGTTCTTTGTATCACAAAGCTGTGCAACATAACTGGCCTCAATATCTAAACAAGTAAATATTAAGGGAATGGAAACATGACACTTATTTTGTGCCCTGTGACTAGACTTCTTAGTGTTGTGGTTTTGGTAATTTCAAAAATGTGAGCACTAATGAGGTTCTTGTACATTAACTAGATAGAACTAGTCTCCAGGTACATGCACCAAAAGAACTATTTGCAAGAAGCTGAGCCCCATGAGATGTTGAACATTCTGAATCCAACTCAACAGAGTATTTAAGCACATATTATTTAACTTCAAGCATAGGAGCAAATCCTTTATTTAATCTATAATTCTCAATGCCTAAAAGAACTAAATTCTGTTTTCCTAAATTCACAAACGATGTAACTAGTGAGCAAAATTACTCAATAGTTAGATGATGCAAGTCAAGTTGTAAAGAACGAACTGCAACAATAAAGTCTACTTGTTCTGGAAAGTCTGTTTCCATTTATCTTACAAGCTCTCTGCTTTGCAAGTGTCATCTTATATCCATGTTTTCTCTATCACAGCTAGTTAATTCCTAAAATACAGTACACAGCATTAATAGCTTCCTGAACATCTCTCCTCCTTGAATAAGACAGATGTTCTTCAGTTCCATACTGGCTGTCAGCTTCAACTATTGTTGAGCCAGATGAATTCTCCCTACAATCACCATTATCCTGCTAGTTGACTTGGAGAGAGCAGGCATGGTCTGTGAGATGACATACAAATGCTTGCATTCTGCCCATTTTGTTAAGGATACAAAATAAATTCTGTAAAAAATTGTTTAACCCAAAACCTGAAGAACTGTTTCAGAGCCAGTTATTCTTGTTGAGCATAGTTTTGGGATAAATACCGACCTCAGCACTTCTTTGCTTTGAAAATTCCAATATATTGAAGTCCTAATGAAAACACTGGGCTTAAGTGCTACCCCTTATCAGAAGAGACCTAGGACACAGGATTTACTAGCTTGGGCACATCAACATTTTAATGCCATTAGCTGAACTGAAACAGTTTTTAATTCTGATAGTTGAGAGTGAATTGATGCATCACCACCTGTACCATTCCCAAACAGGACATCTCTAATAATATTTGTAGTTCTGTGTTCAGATTTTCAGATCAGTAAGACTATTCCTGTTTTGCCAGCTATTAGTGTCCCTCCTTCTTCTTGTTCTCAAAAGTTTTAATGAGCAGTTAAAAACAAAGGAAAAAAATCCACACCAAAATGAAAATTTGGCTTGTAAAAAAATAATCTGGCACCTGGTTTATACACTGGAATTTAGATTGCTTCAGGCCCTCTATGAACACAATGTCTTGGCAGAGGAAAGAAGAATATAAAATCTGGAGACATATTTTAATCTTTTTATAAACTAATGAGAGCACATAAGCCTGCTAAAGAGGTGGGAGCTTTTGTTTGGAGTTTGGGGTTTTTTTCTTTCCCTCATAAAACATGTTATAGAACACATGTTGAGCATTTATGCTTTTTTATCCCAGTTATTGAATGCTGTCCTGTGATTTTGGTTAAAAAGTAAAAAGAGACAGATTCCAATAATCTGTATTTAAAGGGTAATTGAATTAGGTATTTTCTCAAAACTGCACATCCCATCAACAGTTTTTTCATTGCTACCAGCAATGAAAGCACAGGTTCAGTTATATTCTGGCTACAATTCAGGCAGGTAGTTAGATGCTTAAATAAACTCAGAGAAATATTTTTACAGTGTGAAGAAATTTTATTCTTGGCTACAATACTTATCTTAAATTGTTTAGTCATGTGAAAGTATAATTTCACTAGCTAGCAGATATTCCATCAAAATTTGGCTTCAACATGCTTTAGTCCACCAGCTTTGACCTTTATGTAAGGTCATCCACACAGCTGTTTAAAAATACACCATGATAACTCACAGCATGGTCCACTCATGCAGAAACATGAGTGAATAGATTATGGACTGTAGTGTCTGACATGACTTGCTCGAAATCAGGAAATCAATAACTTGGATTGTTCCTCTGTTCCACTTTTTTGCCCACCTTTTCCCCAAATTCCAAAACCATCTCTGTGTTCATACAGTGCTGATGTTGGATTCCCATTCCAATTCTACAGCACAGGCACTTCTGTAATACTTACATTTTACCTTGACCGAAAGGCCTGGATGGTTATTGAGGAAGGAATTTATCAAATAGTACAAAAATAACATTCAAAAGAGATATAGGAATGATAAAGCAGATTTTGGCTGATATTAAAATCACAGAATCACAGAATCACAGAATCAGTAAGGTTGGAAAAGACCATAGAGATCATCAAGTCCAACCTATCACCTATCACCCGTTACCTAATCTAATCTAGTCAAACCTGTTACCTAATCTGACCTGTTGCCATCCTACTACCAACACCTCATCCTACCCTAATATCTAGGTCATGTCACCAAGAACTTCATCCAACCTTTTCTTAAACACCTCTAGGGACGGCGACTCCACCACCTGCTTGGGCAGCCCATTCCACTGAGAGATCACCCTCTCTGTGAAAAAGTTCCGCCTAATGTCAAGTCTAAATCTCCCCTGATGCAGTTTAAGACTGTGTCCTCTTGTTCTATCACTGGTAGCCAGAGAGAAGAGACTGACACCCAGCTGACTACAACTTCCCTTCATGTAGTTGTAGAGAGCGATAAGGTCTCCCCTCAGCCTCCTCTTCTCCAGACTGAACAATCCCAGCTCTCTCAGTCGCTCCTCATAGGGCTTGTGTTCCAGCCCCTTCACCATCCTTGTCGCCCTTCTCTGGACACGCTCAAGGATCTCAACATCCCTCTTAAACTGAGGAGCCCAGAACTGAACACAGTACTCAAGATGAGGTCTAACCAGTGCTGAGTACAGGGGGAGAATAACTTCCCTAGTCCTACTGACAACACTATTCCTGATGCAGGCCAGGATACCATTAGCTTTTCTGGCCACCTGGGCACACTGCTGCCTCATGTTAAGTTTTCTATCCACCAGCACTCCCAGGTCTCTTTCCACCTGATCCTCCTGCAGCCACTCCAATCCCAGCCTATAGTTCTGCATGGGGTTATTGTAACCGAAGTGTAGCACCCGACACTTAGACTGGTTGAACCCCATGCCATTGGATTCAGCCCATCTATCCAGCCTGTCAAGGTCTCTCTGCAAAGCCCTCCTACCTTCCTCCAGATCTACATTTACCCCCAGCTTGGTGTCATCCGCAAACTTGCTAATAATAGTCTCCATCCCTTCGTCCAGATCATCAATAAAGATATTGAACAGGACAGGTCCCAACACTGAACCTTGAGGCACCCCACTAGTGACCGGCCTCCAACCGGACACAGCACCATTAACCACCACTCTCTGAGCTCTGTTATCCAACCAACTCCTGATCCAGTCCACTGTAAACCCATCCAAACCACAAGCCTCCAGCTTCACCAGGAGTTTGTTATGGGGGACAGTGTCAAAGGCTTTACTAAAATCCAGGTACACCACATCAACAGCTCTTCCCTCATCAAGCAGGTACACCACATCAACAGCTCTTCCCTCATCAACCAGGCGGGTCACCTGATCATAGAAGGAAATTAGATTGGTCAGGCAGGACCTTCCTTTCCTGAAGCCATGCTGACTAGGTCGGATCTCCTTACCCTCCTGGAGGTGCAACATCATTTTCCTTAAGATGATTTGCTCCATAATTTTGCCTGGCACCGAGGTCAGGCTGACAGGTCTATAATTTCCTGGCTCCTCTTTCCTACCCTTCTTATGGATAGGTATCACATTGGCCAACTTCCAATCTTTTGGGACCTCACCAGTAAGCCAAGACCTCTGATAGATGATTGAGAGAGGCTTAGCAAGCTCATCTCTCATCATAACTCCAAAAGAAAAGAAACTTTGCTGACAAGAGTGGCCAGACCACTGATGTCTCATTATTTCACCCGATTCACAAAATAGCTACAAACCATGAGCTTCTCCTATTCTGCCACATTACCACATGGGAAGGAGGCCTTAGCTCTTTTCGAGATGCCCAGTTGACATTTCCCAGTTAGCTTCTGGCTAGATACTACTGGTCTCTGTCAGTAGATTTACAGACTGTACGGGGCTTGAAAACACTTGAGGACATTTCTCAAGAGCATGCAGACGAACTAATGTAAGCGATCAAATATTTAAATAACACATGCAAAACACTTCAGGCATTTTACATGGCATCTCACATGGCATCTCAGAAAAGAGTCAATTATCGGACACAGAAAGAATCTAATAAAATAACTGAAGTAGGCCAAATGCAAACAGTGTCATCCTGACAAAAAATTGAAAGAAGCTACACAAAGAGCAGTGAAGGAAGACAAATACGCACACTCAGAGCATGCACACCCTGAAATAACCTTACTGAATCCTGGTATGAGAATATGTTCTACCAAGCTCCGGGAGTTTTGAATTCAGATACAGCTACATTTCACTTGAATAGCCTGCCAACCTCAAGCTACTTTGCACTCCCAAACTGCCAGAAACAAATTCAGAAAAAACCCCATGGCAGGTACTATTGTGCTTACCCTATTCTTTATACTAGCTCAAAAAGGGAAAGTGCAGACGTAGCATGTATAAGCAGCAAGAACAGTGTGTAATCAGAAGAGAATAATACAGCAGGAAGACCAAAGTAAGGACCCGAGTTTCAGCAAGTATTTGAAAATACACAATTTTCTTTCCTGCAGCTTCACGTTCAGAGGGTATTGCATGCTTATTAAGGTACTGACAAAAGAGCAATGTATCCAAGACAGAGCACAAGCATAAGAACCTTCAGAAAGACACATTAGGAGTTATTCAGTGAATGTTGAAAAATAGTTGTTGAAAGGATTTTTTTTTTCAATTTAAGCTTTTCTAAAATAAATATACATTTTAATAAACAGCATTCTCAGAAAGAATTCGGTTCTAGAACAACTGGTGTAAAGGTCCACCCTTCATTTAAAGTACTATTCACTAGCCTACATTCTTTTAAGTACTGTACAAATTAACACATTGATATAAGAAGATATATATTTGCTTTCAAGAAAAATGTCAGCATATTAAACTTGAGCAATGCATTTGTACAATTTGGGACTTTTGTGACAAAAAAAAAAATAAATCAGTGACTCCAGGAATTTCTTTCCATAGAATCCCTAGTTGTACTCATTGTAAGACTTCCCCAAACTCTATCTTTTGGGATAGATGTGAACTATAGATGTGGGTTATATCTTACCTGACTTTCACTGCCATGCTGTCATGACAAATTTGCAGCACCTGGGATGCGTTTTGGAGGGCTCTGGTGCACGCACAGGCAGTAATGCTCTCCCTCCCTCTCCAGGGTACATTTCAGGGCTTAAACACACACTTTTGCAGAACTCTAGGGTTTTTGTTTCATCACATAGCATGAACACATTACCATTCACAAAGGTTTCCATGTTCTTTCTCAGAAACTTAAATATGGAAATTGGTGTGGTAAATTGAATGAATTCAGTGGTATAATTTATGATATGAGACTAACCACAACATTTTTGAAGCACAGCTAAGTGTGGGGGGGAACTTGTGAGTGGAAATGAGATGTCCTTTTGGAAGCAGGAAAGGGATGCGAGAATTTAAAGTGGGGAAAAAATATACAGAGTCACAGCTGCTCTCCTTGCAACCCAGACAAACCCAAGAAAATATTCCCACGTGTCCTGCTTTGTACTTATCTTCAGATTCCACAGAGCACTACAGACCAGGGAGACAGTGTTAAGAGTTGAACTCGATGATCCTTGTGGGTCCTTCCAACTCAGAATATTCTGTAATTCTGTGAATGCTTCTCTTTCATTGTCTGTTTTTTTTAATCAGGGAGTCTCTACTTGCCCCAGATCTATTTCCTCTGATCTTCAAAACAGCAACACTGTGGGTGATCTTCATAGTCCTTCTGCAAAGCACCCCTGGCCTACTCTTCCCCACATTTTCATGCAGTTAAGAGAATTAACTTGGTCTATCAGATATGGTGGTGGAGTCGCCGTCCCTGGAGGTGTTTAAGAGAAGACTGGACGAGGAGCTTAGTGACATGGTCTAGCTGGGGGGTGTAGGGCTGGATGATCCTGGGCCCCTTCCAGCTCGGAGTGGCCTGCTAGACTGTGAGGGATCTAGGTTGGTGTTATGCTCTGCGATGTGCTCTCGGTCTCTTTACGGGTGTTAGATGGTGAGTTGGACTAGATGATCCTTGTGGGTCCCTTCCAACTCATAATATTCTGTGATTCTGTGTGATTCTGTGATATCATTAGCATTTAAAAATAATTTTTTTGTCTTCTTTTATGGATTTATCAGTTATGCTTACTTGCAAAGCAGCAGAAACATTCAGCTCCCTCTGCTTCTGCCCCTCAGTCCTCTTAAAATACAAAGTTAATTTATCCTAGACTGGAAAACATGGCTCTGTACCACAGCCTTACTATGAACTGCTCTATTGGATGCTACAGTAATCTGATTAAATCGTATTGCAGAAACTTCAAACTATGCTATAGTCTACCTGCAGAACTAAGTTTGCTTTTTTCTTTTCTTTTTTTAATGAACTCTGAAATACTCAGTTTCTCACTTTAAACTAAATCAAACCTTGCAATAGTCAAAATAAGACCCAATCTGATTGCAGTGAGCACTTCAAAGTACAGCATATCACAAACCCTCCCTATCATCCCACCACCTTCTCACACTATTTGACTGAGGCTTTCCAGCATGTGGAAACATTCTGTTTCAAACATCCTTCTCACATTCCAGGGAAAACCTTGCCTAGGTCAGATGCTTTGGTTGTCTTCTGCATTTAATTAATTGGTTTCCATTTAACATGAAATTGTTAACACATGATGACAAATGCAAATCTCCCCATCTTGCAATAATTTCTTTCAAGACACAAATGCCTGTGTCTCATCCTGACTTGTCCTAGAAAAGCACAGACTAGAAAAAACTATTTCTTGGAATAAATTTTTAGAGAAGATGTAAATTTCTATTCACTACCATTAATTCGATCAAGCTATTTGCAATTAACTTAATTTAAAGAGGAAAAAAATTGTTTAAATAAATCCTAGTCTGTATATATGTGTGCTTAATGAACTGAATTTCTATGAGTACATTTCATCAGATAGAAGCAAAGTGAACACTTATCACTAAGAGAACCAAACTGGTATCAGAAGTGCCAGTTGCTGTGTTTTTCCTTTGAAGGGAGTATATGGCTGTTTTTCCAGTGGTTTAACGCACTGCATAACAAATGACAACTGGCACTTGAGGTTCTGCAGAGGAAGTGAGTTTGGAAGGAGTGCTTTCAAGAAGGAAAGTGTTGTCAAAACTGAGGTAAATGAATATTTCTATCAATAATAATGCCAACATGCATCTCCTATGCCCTCCTTACTCTATGCTACTCTTCTCTCTGCTGCTGGTACCACAGCTGGTGTGGTTGCAAGGTGAATGAAAATAGGGCAGTGATCCCACTTGGGAAAACTACTTAAAGACAATAAACCTGATAGGTACAATTGTAAAGGAAGGACTTAGAAGGAGAGAGTAAAATACATTATAAAAGTTTCTTTTTCCTTAAAGATAGATCTTGGAAAGCCTTACCGTGAGGGAGGCTTCAGTCCATGCTGTGGCTACTCAGATCCACAGGCAAGACCCACATCAGGGAGTTAGGGAGGGCCCCGGCGTGTGGCTGATAAACTGCAGCAGCTGTAGTCAGTGAGCCATCCTGGTGTAGCGAAGGGAAACGAGCTGTGCTTCAGCATCTCCTGTTTCTGCCTTTTCCAGCTGAACTGCAGTGCCAGAGCACCGAGCTGTCTGTCAACAGAAAGAGGGATTTCTTTTTTCCCAGTTGCATAAGGAAGCAGTCAGACCTTACTGTTCTTGTAATTTGTCTCCAGCTCAGCTGACTAAGATGTACAAGTCAGGAAACTAACATCTTTCTTATCAATTTTCCAGTCATTTTTTATAGGTGCTGTAAACTACATTGAAGCCACCCTTCTCAGTTCACTGCAGTGGGCTGTGAGTCTACAACAGAGCTCAGTCTACCTTGTATAGCAATTTGAAAGATTTGCTACAGAAAATTATTAGCTGATAATATTTATTTTATGCCTTCATGTAGCAGCAGCAGATTATACCATCCTACTACAGAATTATTAAAAGTCCAGACCCTTTAGTTGTTAATGACACAGAACAGTTGGATACTGCAGCAGTGTTGCTTGAATGACTCTTTCTTTAAAAGCTGTATTAGATCAGAGATTTGTTTCAATTTATATTGCCACTGATGGTCTCTATTCAGCCTTTACATAGAATTCCAATTAATGACAAAGAGGAGTAATCACACATTAAATGAATGGAGAATATTTCCCTTAAAATTTAATGTGTACATGAGATAGTAACTATGGTTTTATTTAAACTTTTATACTAGAACATTAACCATAATTTACAGAATAAGAAGTTTCTGAGTTCCCTCCCCCCAGCAGAAAGTGAGACAGTGCTGTTCATGCACGTGTAGTTATGCTGAGCACTAGAGGCTGTAGAGAAAATGATTCACTGAATTCCCCAAACAACATTAAAACAACTCTAAAACCATCTCACACTAAACCCACACATGGAATTAAACCTCTGAATTGAGATTAGCTGCCATGAAAGATGATAGAATATAGTCTAAACCAACAAAATACTAGCCTAGTTAATGAACTACTTGTTTGGGAATTGAGGGCAAGGATTCACTGTCTGTAAAGAAGGAGAAAGGGAGATCCAAATAGAGCTGAGATTATTAACAGCCCAGTAAAAAAAGCTTCCTAAAAGGCACCTTTTATTTTCAAGTTTTTTTAAACTATGATGGGATGAACAGGAAAAGAGATATAACAGCATAAGTAATACAGAGCACCCTGGAAGTCGTGAGGGGATGGGTCTGGGCAGGTCCCGTAAGTTGTGCAATCTGTGATGATACCGAATCCATGAATATTCAATTAGCACCTCCCCCCACCCCCCTCATAGCCACGCACCCTCCACTAATTATGTCTGGAGGGCAGTCCTGGGAGCATGGCTCACACTGTAGCACCTCATTAAAGTGGAGGAAGTGCCTTTTGGTGCCTCTCAGGCCGCAGAATCCGGGGTCCAGGACGTTATGCACATGCAGTCGCACAACTCATTGACAATCCAACAACAACTAATTGAATACGCAAATATGCAAACTGTGAATTTGCAGGGTTTCTCTGTATATGAAAGAATGTCACAGAATTGCAGAATTAACTGGGTTGGAAGTGGCCTTTGAGATCATCAAGTGCAACCTATTACCAAACACCATCTCATCAACTAAACCATGGCACCCAGTCTCTTTTTAAACACTTCCAGGGACAATGACTCCACCACCTCACCAAGCTGCCCATTCCAATGGCAAATGACTCTTTCTGTGACAAAAATCCCACTACCTCTCACAACAATGGCACTACATCTTCCCAGTAGTAAAAGATGTGTAATTCTACTGAGACAGTTTACGTGACAACGTTTCAGCTGATGGAAAAAGAGTCAAAACAATTGACTGCACCTAAAAATGCATCACTTTACTGGAACATTACTGAATTAAGGCCAAGTTTAAGGTTAAAGCCCTTCAAAGTTTCATCTTGATATAACTGCTTATTGCACCATCTAAACTGCTTTGCCCTCCCTCCGTGGAAGGCTTTGGCATTTTTCTTACAAACACAGTGAAGGACTACATGCAAAAATCTCAACATTGAAGAAGGCAGCACCCAAGGCAATGCTCTCAACACCTGCTCTCAGCAGTGTGAGCTGAATCAAAGCCTCAGTAAGCCAACAAAAATATAGAAGTAGCTGGGGATAAGATGTTGCAGGAAGAAGATAGCACTGAGAGGCAAAAATCTGTCAAAGAAAAGTCATTTTTCACAGAGAGAAACCAAACTAAACAATCTGCCACAACCCCTGTTCTCATGTCTGTATTTGTTCTCAAAACAAAATTTGTGCACCTCTCAAGAATACATCTAGTACAGAATCAGTGATAGTGGGATGAAGCAGAGCATCCAAGAGTTATTTCTAAGTGCTTACTTGAACTCATCTAAATCTAGTATTCCTTAAGCATTTAATTTTTTTTCTATGTGGTTTCCAAGTTAAAATGTTGTAAAAGCATAGGCAGTAGCTGCATAGGTAGGGAGAAAATACATTTTGGAGATTATGCTGGTTTCTCTGAGTCCTTAAAGAAAAAGGTAAAAAATCCTTACTAATATCACATTTAGAAGTTTCAGGTGGAACCGGAGTGTTTAATGAAATCTTTTTCTTTCAGGAAGGACTCACTGGTCACTTCAGTTTTCTTAGATTCAGCACCAGGAAGCAGTGACTCAGTAAAGGATTACTGGAGGTGGGAATGGGGACAGGGGGGGAAGGAAAATAAAAAATAAATTTAATTTAAAAAAAAGAAAGAAGAGTGTCTGCTAAAGTTGAAAGAGCATATTACACTGGGTATATGAACAGTCTATGATTAAAAGTGTAGCTAAAAAGCATAGAACTCCACAGAAATTGCTTGGAAAAGGAGATGGGAAAAGAGGCACCAGGGAAACAATGAAAAAATATAAAGTGATTCCTGTGTGGCAAACCTGGTCCTACTCAATACCAATTCAGTGTCATTTCTGGAGTATGTTCTCCACCTCCATGCCATGGTCAGTCTGATTTGAATGAGCAGTACACCTGAATGTGTCATGAAGAGAGCTTCATGTCATTAACTACACCCATGGGAAAAATCTGAAGATGGATGGGACAATAAGGGTATTGGCACACAACCATGTAAAAGCTAAAAAGAAAGCATCAACATAGCCTCATCCATAAATTCCAGCTGTAAAAGGTAGCTTTCGGTAATATCAGGAGTACTCCTGAAGTTTACACAAATCTCGCTTCTCAACATGAAGAGAAATAAAATATTGTAATGGATTCCCAAATGTATTGTGGGCTGATCACATTAAATAAAAGAGCAGTATGATTAATGACACCAAAATAATGGTGTCATTAAAGCAGCAAAGAAATGAATAGTAACACAGGAATTTATCATAAATGCAAAGTTTCCCAGTGAAAATTGCCAATAATGCCATCTCAACCAGTCCCAAGTGGCATTTGCCAGAGTGAAAATGGACATCTTTTGATTGAGAAAATAGTGAGTATATGACCATTGACCAAATTGAAAGATCTGAGCTGAAATAATTTGTGTTAAAATGGAAGGACACAAACTGAGTTTTCACAGAAGAGCCATACACTGCACCAAGCAGGAACTGCAACAGGCAGAGCAAGTCCCCCTTCCCTAAAACAGCTATAGTAGGAGATAGATAGGATGTGAGAGACCATGGAAGAAAAAAATTCCATAATAATATTGTGAATGAAAACAAGCCCAAATATAATATGTAGATATAGTGAAAATGTGGCCACAAGAGGTGATGCAGTCAAGCCTCTGTAGTCATAATTTACATACTCTGGTGACATATGAAGGTGAAAAGTAAGATAAAAAACACAGGCATCCTCCCAAAATATCCCAGAACACAAATGCGCACACAGAGGAGATAACTTGCAAACCCATCTTGTTATTGACTGAGTCTGAGCAGCCTCACTCATAATTCCATGTTTACAAGATCTGGAGAAGGGAAGTTAGACAGCAAGTACAGGCAGTTCCCGCTGACCAGATACTCAGCATGTGGACAGTGAGAATTTTAAGGTTGGTAAGTGCTAGTAAGGATGCCTGGAAGTTTTTCCTTGTTTCTACCTGTAGTTTTTGTTCTTTAACCGTTTATTTTGATACAGTTTTGCTATCTACAGTGTATTCAATGGCCGCATCTTCACAAAACAGTTGCTAGATGTTAACATGCCACTGACACATTATATATCCTTGTAAAACCTGTCAAAAAAAGATGCCAGGAGGGGAGTCTAAAGCATTTATTTGGCTGGAGAACAGAGCAAAGATACACATGCTTTGAAAGTACAGTAGCTGCAAAGCCCTCACTTCCTCACACGGGTGCAAGTTTAGTAGCAGAGATTCATCCTTTGACATGGATGTAAGAACGTTTGTTTTCTATTTAGAGAATAAGCACACAAAACTATATACCTGAGAGCAAAAGGTGTCTTCTGGAGTAATCAGTCCTGGAAGACTGTAGGCAGTTCATGCCAGTGAAATATGCCTCCTGGAACTGGATCTTACTTCGGAGTATTGGTTGACTGAAAACTTAATATGAGCCAACAGTGTGCCCAGGTGGCTAAGAGGGCCAATGGCATCCTGGCCTGTATCAGGAACAGTGTGGTCAGTAGGACTAGGGAAGTTATTCTTCCCCTATACTCGGCACTAGTCAGACCACATCTTGAGTACTGTGTCCAGTTCTGGGCTCCCCAGTTTAAGAAGGATGTTGAACTGCTTGGGAGGGTCCAGAGAAGGGCTCCAGGTGAAAGGACTGGAGAACAAGCCCTGTGGGGAGCAACTGTGGGAGCTGGGGTTGTTCAGCCTGGAGAAGAGGAGGCTCAGAGGTGACCTCATTGCTGTTTACAACTACCTGCGGGGAGGTTGCAGGCGGGTGGGTGTAAATCTCTTCTCTCAGGCTGCCAGCACCAGAACAAGAGGACACGGCCTTAAGCTGTGCCAGGGGAGGCTTAGGCTGGATGTTAGGATGAGCTTTTTTACAGAGAGTGAAAAAGTGGAATGGTCTGCCCAAGGAGGTGGTAGAATCACTGTCCCTGGAAGTGTTTAAGAAAATACTGGATGAGGAACTCAGTGACATGATCTAGATAACTGGATGATGGGATGGGGAGTTTGGCTCAGATGGATAAAACATGATGCTTATGGCACCAAGGTCATGGGTTCAATCCCCGTATGGGCATTCACTTAGGAGTTGCACTTGATGATCCTTGTGGGTCCCTTCCAACTCAGAATATTCTGTGATTCACCACACAGTGCATTTAAGGATTGTGGGCCCAGTTCTCTACTGGCTGGATGTGAGCATCATCCACTGAAATCAATGCCATTACACATATATTGTAGAGCAAGAATTGTTCTGTCTGCATGCATATGAGAGCTCTCTGTAATTCTCTGAAGACTAGACAGTCTGTCAAGAGAAAAGCACATTAGAAATACACATCAATAATTGCCATCATCTATCCGCCAAAATAAGAGATTCCACTTACCTTAAAATACATCATATGTGGATTTTACCATACTGAAATGGCACCACTTGTAGGACTCTGGACTATCATAGTATAATAGGATTGGTTCCCCTTAGTGCTGCTCAGATAGAGCTACTGCCTCAAGGAATTTATAGTAATTCAGCGAATTCCATGCCTTCCTTAACAGGAGTCAGCCATTTCACCATAAATTGACTAAGCTCTATGGCTATAAATGACCAAATGAGGTGTGTCCATACATAACATCTAACCATAAAATTTAACTAAAGAAATAAAATTTGAACACTGGCCAATAAAGTGGATGGAGAAGTGGCAGTGATGGTCTCAGGAGCAAAGCTATTCCCAGCACAAAGTGCAGGACAAGCATTTCAGAAGGTAAAATTAGGTGAGCCAGATTCCAAGCTGGTTATTTCAATACACCTTTTAGAAAGCTAAATTTAAACTGAATGCTGTTGAACATGCTATTTCAATTTAATTTTCTCTTTTCTCAGTAAGTATTTCAAAGGTCTTTGACGGCTATCTCAACTGAGAAACTGGCCAGCTATGTTCTGTGCTGCATTTTACCGCTTATCTAAATGACTGAGTCATTTTAGCTAACACTGTATTTTCAGCTGACTCTGCCTGCACTGTACTCTCTGAAGAAAGGCAAACAATTCTCACATCTGAAAAATGTTTTGTTCAATACAGAACAAAAACCATTTTAGTTTAGTTTGCTGTTTTAGCTTGTTAGGATTGGAGTTAAAAAGATTGAAAAAGGAAAATCGACACCCTCCACCCCCTGCCCCCAAACCCTCACTATGAAAGTTCTAAGCATTTTTACATCTAAATATTCCCCTAAATCATCTGGAAATTGTCACTGTGTAAGGAGGACAAACGACTTAAGAGCAAAGATATGTCTGGACATACATTGCTCTAAAGAAAGACCAATTAAAGATTTTCTAGGTAACCCATCTGACTGTAACTCATTTATTGAACTTGAACCAGATGCAGATATTGCCAGACCAAACCCTTGTCCTGGCAAAAGAAAAAAAGTCTCTGACCTAGATTTCTGAATAACCTGGTTTACATCTGAGGTGACCAATTTTTCTTGTCAGTGATTATTTACCACTGCGCTGACGTTTCAACAGGAGAAAGTTGCTCATCTGTGTGTGTATAGATCAGCTTGGGCCTGAGCAATACCTGTGAATGAAACATACCTGTAACAACTCCAAGCCCGTCAGGAGCTGGAGTCCTCTGGCTGTCAGCAGTACCATATGTGTTCAACACGTTTTGTATTATGTACACTCATTGTTTGTTTTTTTTTCTTTGACAAATATAATTTAAATTTCCTTGTAGCTTGGTGTAAGTGCAAGTGATTAAAAAATTATACCTGAAATATCCTTATGGGAATAGAGATTAGGGAAAAGAGAAAATAGGACGGGGGATAAGGGGATCAGAACTTTGGCAAGTAAGGATGAGCAGGAAAGAATACGTATGTAGATGTGTTAGTACCAGCATCCCCTGGTCCTGCCTTGTGAGATCTGGAGTCTGTGAGGATCACACTTCTGTTAATGGGGAGCAGTGAGCAGATGTTCCTACCCCAGGCAGCTATTCCTCTTTCTTCAGCCACCACCTAGCTTCCTACCTTACATGCTGTATAGGTCATCATACTTCCATTACTTGTCTTTAAAGAACACAAAACCTTGGCAGGTAAGTCACCTGCATGGCACTGTACCTCTGCCTCACAGCTCCTCCTCTTCCCACTGGGCTTTGTCTTCCCAGGCTTTTGAGGGCTCTCCTTAAATACTCCTTTGACAGGCTGCTGGCTCTACCTTCCTATAGTCTGAGATTCCCAGTGAGGCTGGGCAATTAGCATTTGTCCCTCAGGCTAATTACCTACTTAGACCTCCGGGTCAAATCTTGAAAGAACCCCAAATCCCTGCACAATAACTGGGTAAAAAAGGCTGCAGCCACTCAAGGAACAAAACCAAAAGAGACAAAGCAAACCACAGGCACAATAAGAAGAATTTATGAAAGTTTCTCCCCATCACACCCACTGGAAGTTGCTGGTTTTTAATATCCCATGGGAAGCAGTGCAGCTATTAGAGCCAGCAGCACAGCAAGTGTATACTCTCTGACATATTTAGAGTCATTAAATGTTGCTGAAGACAATATTTGTCTTTAGCAACAAGGACAAATATTATTTGGATGGTTTAAAAACAAACCTTCTAAAATGGCATGTGGGACTCAGTGAGGTAATGAGTGATGTGAAAGACCCAAATATTAGATTCCAAGCACTATAGTATAATTGTAATTTCATGTCAGCTAGAGGGTAAAGGAAAATTCAGTAACTTGTTTTGAAAGAGTGTAAGCAAAAAAGATTTCTGATTTTATCAGTGTTGTTTGAGATTTATTTGAGGTGGACATGCAACAGAGAATAATTTCCTAATATCATATTCTCTTTGAATGGTTCAAATGTTCACCATAAACAAAATTAAATAGGATTTCAAAATAAGCTGCTTCTTCACTTGCTTTACTCTGGCAACTTTCAACACAGATATAGGTGGATAATTTTCTATTATACCAACAGCCAAAACATCACTTTCTGGCTTCCCCAGAAGGCTATGCTGTCCTCTACATCTTGTGAGTCTGACAGTGGTATACTAGAGCAACAGTTGCCTGTCAAGGTGACGAGGGCTTGAGTGATTAAGATGTGAGAAAGGCTAAGGAGGCAGAGGGGTATTTCTCCGTTCTTGCTTTTGGCAAAAGATGAAACAAGACCTTGTTTTTGTGTGCTAAATGAAATGTACAGGTAACAGAAAATGTGTGCAAAAATCACCAAACAAAACACAATATTTCTCTTAGTTTTAGAGGAGATAAGACAGTAAAAATGTCTGCTATAACCTAGATATGCCTTTCTTGCAGAAAAGACATAACTGGGGCCAGGCTTTTGGCACTTACCTTTACTGCCCCTGGGAAATCCCTGCTTGGGTACACTGGAGCTTTTTACAGCATCCGCTGCGCAATGCGGATCTCTGGGTGAAGGACAATGATTCCTTCTGGAGGAGAACACATCATGTTCTCACATTAGACTGAACATTCAATTTAATGCAGATGGATTGTAACAGAGTCCTGATGCCATCTCTAACCTGGGCACACAGCCATGCTGCAAGTTCATTCCAGTGATGTACTGAGATGGCTTTGCTCCTCTTAGTCTCAAATCTCTTTGGAGACAGTCCAAGCAGGCTTTCCCTACTTTTTGATAGCTCTTGGCTAGCTTTTTCCAGGCTTAGCAATTCACTTCCATATTTCCCACACTGATGGCATCGCTCCGCTTTGATTCAGCTCTGCCCAAACCACACAAAAAAGCCAAGGAATCGAGGTCTTTCTTCAAGCTTGGAGTCTGATCTCCAGATGGTGAGTATCCACACCTTACTTCATTTTTTCCCCAGCCCCTTACATGCCTTCTCAGTAGAAGACCAGGGTGTTATTACTCCTTTGCCTACTGCTGGCAATGGTAGAGGGAGGGCCTTTGCTGAGCATCATATGTATGTCCTCAAAAGCAGATTTAGAGTGGAATTCCACCCCACAAGAGAAACAATCAAAGGAAAGCCCAGAGAGCATCTCCTAAATATGTAACACTCCCTGTTAAGGATCAAACCCCCTCTGAATGAAGTCAGCGGCATATGGTGTTACACAGTTGGATCAGAAGTTGTGCAAATCCAGATGATTATTTGCGATGCTTTTAAATGCTGGCCAACAATTCTAAATATTTGCCTGCTGTTGGTAATCATCCAGGTTTGTGAATTACTCAGAACATATTCAATTAGCAAGAAATTAATTGTGTTTTTAATTACCCTCTCTTCTGTGATGACATATAGTATAAGCATAGATCTAATGAACAAAAATGCAGAAGATTATGCATGTAGAGTTGGAAGGAAACCTTCCCTTAGCTCTTTTCCAAATTCCAACTGAAGCTGGAAAGATAAAATGAAAGATATTAATAGGAACTGGGTGAGAAAAATTGTGATTTTATAGTCACGTGTGGGTCTGGATTCAAACTCAGGTCTGACGCAGGATGTGTACCAGCTATAATCATCCAACCAATCCATCTGCACCAGGTTCACATCTTCTACCTTTCTCCAGTATTTTCTGTCATCATTTCTGAAGACTTGAAGTAGCTGACAGAAATGCTTGACGTAAGGATAAAGGATGGACACCGGTCATTTGAACACAGCACTTGCTAGTTTCAGAACACTCTGGCATTAAACATAGGTTAACTTGCAGTTGTTCAGGTCAAGGGAATGAAGAGATGCAGGACAGGAGCTAAAGCACTTGGCTGAGACAGTGTCCAGCTGAGGTGCTGAGCTGCCCTTCCTCACCATTGACATGCCACCTTCATTCCTTGAGCCCTTTTTTGATGAACTCTTGGCTAGGTATTTCCAGAATCTTTGGGACTATCTCATGTCCTTAGTGCACCAAAAATTCCATCTCATTGCCCCTTGAAGTAGAGGATACTTCCTGTGTTGTTTTATGGACAGTTAAAGTAGAAGTGGTTCAAAATACAGATATATTTTCCTGGAGAACTAAGGAGAAGCTTTTGCTGCATTTCTCATTGAGGATTGGTCACTTCTAGATTTCACATATAACAGTGTGTACTTTTAAAATAATATCTACTGTCTGTAGCCTGCCTATGAGCAGAGGTTTAAGGCCCACCTCTGCAACGCACATCTAGTGAATAGTACTCCCAGTATTGAACCTTGCATTTTGTTGGGGCACCATTTTTTTGCACCAAACCCTTACCAATAGATGCCTTCACTACCTATAGATGTATCTAGTATGTGCATGCACAGTATGTTTGGTGATACAACAGTGTAAAATAACATGCCTACCATGAGAAACACTAGATATGGTTTGAATCAGCACTAGATTTGCCACTGAGCACAAAGTTGCCAGACTGGTTCGGTGTAATGAACACAGCTGCCTGCTCCATTTCAGAAATCAATGACACATTGTCAGCCACAGCAGGATAAACTGAGAACTCTGAACTAAGGTCTTGACAGGTGAAATACCTTTGATTTCACCTTTAATTCAGCAAGCACACAACATTACTGGATTCTCTATATTAATAATAAATACATAGTGAAGCTCATGTCAGTGGCAGACTTTCAATTCTAACCTGAGAACTGCATACCTCTGTGAACAGCATGTCTGGAAAAGCAAGACACTATTTACAGTGTAACCAAACACAGTCAAGAAATGTGACAGCTGTTTAACAGTACATAGAAATAAAATGATAGCAATAAAATTTATAATTAGATTCATAAACTCCTTTCTCATTTTCAGTGTTATTTGTTCAGTTGAAGAAATCCAGTTAACTTGTTTCCTTGAATTTTCTTCCCAGTAAAAGATCTGAAAAAATACTATCCTTTAGAACTTGTTTGGACCTCAGAGCTCTTTAAGGTAGAAACTCTGGCATATATTTAAGTGCAATATATATATCCTAGGCATAGATAAGATTGCTCCAAATGACCAGCAGACCATGTTCTGCCTGCCCACATTGCCTTGCAGCAGCGGTCAACATGGCTTTCCCTCCAGGCCACGTACAAGACTCTGACTCTGATCTCTGGGTTTTGGATCTGCTGAGGAAGCGAGCTGGCGCCTGCCTTGGCACACAGCACTGTTGTGTGGGTTTGCACAGTGATGAGCACAGTGAAGCCTGAGACCTCAGCTGGAAACATTAGGAATTACCATGAGAAAAACAAAACAATAAGCAAAATGTAATGCGGAAAGCATCTCACATCTTAAGTGCCAGTCTGAGGGTAAACATTGCTTTCCTCTGAGAGGAGAGAGGAAGCGTGACCTTCCATTTGTTTGATGAAAGGAAACTCATTTTAAAAGAAACAAAGTTGTCTTTTATTAACAGCCCAAGCTGGAGATTCGTAAATACGGTGGCATTTCTCAGACCAGATCAATTTATTTAAATAGATCTTTACAAAGTGAAAAATTGATAATTTTTTTCTAGTATACATGGGTTACTAAAACTGGTTGCAGACTTGAAGTAAATAAGCCATAGTCATGATGTCACACATCTTGTAGTTACTGTGACTTGTTGTGCTGTTAATATCATCTCAGAGTGAACGAATTTGAATCAAATAGATGTGAACCTATATATGATAACCCAAATTGGCCTCTTTTTTTTCTTTTTTGTTAATGTAAATTTGAACTGCAAGACCTCTGAATTGATTTTCCTATAGGAAAGCTTAAGAACTGAAAATACACTTTAGTATAGTGATGAGTGTCCCCACCTCATGCAGGAGACCGAGGGTTTGGTTCCCATCAGGGAGGTAGTGGTACCATTTAAGAGTTGGACTCAATCATCCTTATGGGTCCCTTCCAACTCAGAATATTCTCTGTGAATCTGTATGAACTGTATTTAAATGTTGTTAAAAGCACCAGCAAGCACTGAAGGATTTGTGGTCCTGGCATGGTGTAGTTGTGGGCACTGGGAGCCTCCCGTGGGTGGCCCGAGATGATGGTGGCTGAGTCGATGTCTGTCAGAGCCCCTAGACAGGTAGCAAGCACTCTGGTGAGTGGGGTGGCACTGACACACCAAGCGCTCCAGGGTTGAGGCAGGCAGCGTGATGTGCGGGGCTCATTTCCATCTTCGTGCACTCATTTACATATTCATGAGCTGTGTTTTTTCAGGGTGTTATTTGCACATGCGCAGACCCTGCTTTTCACTGAAAAATGAACCGTGAAGCACTGAATTCACAAAGAAGTGAATCAGGAGCTTACTGTATTTAATGTATCACTAGGTATTAGTTACATTTAATTCAGTCTCTTAGTCACAGTAACACTAATTTAATCTCCATATTTTATCTCAGTTGCAGAGCAATTCTTCATTTACTATACTGTATTTAGACTGAGGGATCATTAACTCCATTAATAGCAACAACCTGTAGATTATTTCTAATGTACAGTTTCTCCTTTGATCATTATTTTCTCAGTGCCAGGAACGATTACGAATCTGAGTGATGCGTAAGCACTGCAGTCTTCATTGAATTTAGCGAAAGTTGCAACTGGTCTGCAAGTTACAGACTTGTGGTGTTGTTTGTGACAGAGCACCATAAGCCTTCCAGACATAATTAGGGGGGGGGGTGTGCCTTTGGGGGGGGGGGGGCATGTAATTGAATATTCATGGGTTTGGTGTCTTCACGGATTGCATAACTCATAGGCCCTGCCTGGACCTGTCCCCCTGCGACTTCCAGGGGTGTTCTGTATAGGTAAAAGTACAAGTATGTTGATAAAAATTGTAATACTAAATAGATCTATAAAGTCAGCATTGACAGACTAAGTTGTGACAGTAGAACATGGTATTAAGATTCCTGATAATAGACAGTTTATTTGGTAAACCTATGTTTTTATTTTGTTTTGATATTTTATTGCTACTTTTTATTTATTGTGCTAGTTTATTAGACAATTGTTATTGTGCAAGTATTCAGGGGCATCTCACCTTTTTCTCAACACCTTCAGTCATAGAAATTGAGGTATTGATTTATTCAAATAACCCAGTAGTCTTGTTGAATTACTGTCAGACTATGCTGCACTTGTCTTGTTCTGATTATCAGCACTCATTTAATCAAACGTTTAAGAAGCTTAACAGAACTTAAGGATGGTTACCCATCTGTTTTGAAAGACCTAAAAGTCAACACCATCACCAGCACCAAAGAAGCAGTCTTAGGACATGAAGAGTACCACAAAAGATTTGTCAAGAAATTTTGACTTGATCTCACATGCTATAGCTAGACCCGTGGAAAGGAATGTCATTGATGTTCTGATCCATATGTCAAAGATAAAACACAAGATGTTCAATTACCACTACAAAACACAAAGCAAATAATCACTACAGACAGAATCCTGTCCTCCTCCCAACATGAATGCTAAAGATTTGTTACAAGTACAGAAATAGTCAACCCTTTCTACTTTACAGTTTCCCAATTGTGGTTTCACCTCTTTACGGCATGATTTTCCCATGGTTGGGGAGATCTGTTTTGCAGGGGACTTGTGCCCGCGCGAACAGGCAGTTATGAATATTTAAATTAAGCCCCCATGCCATGCCACACGGACCACAGGCACACTGCTCTGCCCGAGCTGTGCCTGCTTCACTCCACTTAGAGTGAGGGGGCTGCAGCAGATCCCTGGCACTGTGCCCACCCCACTCCATTCCACTCTGAGCAAGGGGGCTGCAGCAGGTCCCCTGTTGCCATGCCTGCCCTGCTCTGCTCCGCTCCGCTCTGAGCAAGGAGGCTAGGTCAGATCTCCTGGCACTACGCCTGCCCTGTTCTACTTGAAGCTAAGAGGCTGTGGTCTTTCCACATCCCCTCCAGGGATGATTTGCACAGTTATGAAAGATTTACACACTCTCAGGTTAGACATGGTGCTGCGGTGGGCGGCCCCAGTCCTGGCTGGGCCTGCCAGGAGTCAGGAAGTCTTTAACTGTAACACAGGGACCCACGTGGGGCCCCATTCTGTCTGTTTCACCCATGGCAGCCAGCCTGGACTTGCCAGCGCATATATGCATATGCAGATATTCATAGCCTCAGACAAAGCACTCCTGCCAGTGCTAGCTGCTGGGGTTAAAGGGAAAAAACCCAACTCCCACGCTCCTTGCTGCCGAAAGGAGCCCGGGATATTGCAGTGTTCTGAAGTTGCCATATTTGTGGCAATAATTTGCCATATTAATGTCCAATCCATATTCGCAGATTAAAGTTTTTGCTGGACCCGCACGAGACACGTAATCCGCGAATACGAAGGTATGACTGATATGACACCAGGAGTCTCTGAGTACATCTTCATCACAGTGTTAGCTTGGGAGCAGCCCTAAGATCATACAGGCACTCCTGAGTCCTGGTACTAAATCCATGAAGCACTGTTATGGGTACAGTTATTTGACTGTCACTCTGGTACACCTTTACATCGTGAGTGCTTATATTCAAGTGAAATCTATTCCTGTGTGGATGTATTCAGATGCTCAAGAGTAACAAGAAAGCCATGGATCTCTCTAAAAAAAAAAAAAGGATTATAGTTAGACCTATTGTTTTTCCTAACCAGTTCAGCTCTAGTTTTGGTCTCAAACGCACTTCACTTAAAAAGAGCCTGTCTGCACAATTAGCCCATCTTTTTTTCTCAAGATTCAGCTATCTTATTTTTCTTAACAAATGTAATGAAAGTTTTCCATTAAATACTGTGAAGTAATGTATTTGCATGAAATTACACTGAATACATACAAAAAAATCTGTCATATTTAACCCCAGCCAGCAACTAAGTACCAGGCAGCCAGTTGCTCAATCCCTCCCACCCCAGTGAGAGGGGGAGGAGAAACAACAAAAGGTACTACTTAGCAACAACCAAAACATTAGGGTATTATTGATGTTATTCTCATACTAAATTCAAAACATGGCATTGTAGTAGTTACTGGGAAGAAAATTAACTCTATCCTAATTGAAACGAGACAACATTGCACACGTCACAGTATTTCTGATATTATTTATAACAACTATTTCACTAACCACACCAGTCAAACAATGATTAAGATAGTCACTGTCTCTAAAGATAACTTCTGAAAAACATGCTTGAATGTCTTTCAAAAGATGCAAAATACTTGGAAACTTTGAGGAGTGGACTTAAATCATGCTGGGAAATCTGATGCAGTATTCTGATTAAAAGATATATCTGGAAATACCAACTGCAGTAATTCAAGCTGACAGTTCCTGCATCCAGAAACAAACAGCAACTGCATTTATTTAAAAGACACATTCTAGGCAAGTATATGCAAAATACAATGTGTGTCCAGTTTGATGGAACATATAGTTAATATTTTTTTCCACTTTTCACTAAGAGAGAAGACAGATGACATTTTAATGGTGTAATCAAAACCCTGGTGACAGAATATGCCACGAGAACCTAATGGATATGATGGATAGGACCACTTGCATTGCATTGAATGTTTCTGCATGAAGTATCACATTGTTTTTTCATTTTTCTCTGCTGACAATAACCCTTTCAGTCTGTGAAGACGGGAGACCTGTACTTAAAATTTAGCATAATTACAATTTTCATGTTGGTCTTTAGTTTCGCTAGCAGAGAATATACAAGAATTTAACTGCTTACATGAAGAATTTAGAGTTAATTCCTCTGTGCTAAGAATCACAACTAAACACAGAATCAGAATCACTTCCACACTATCTTTACAGTATTAATGTTTCCTCTCTTTCACTGTCAGTGGAGACATTTCCAGGATTCCGTTCTCAGATTTGTAATTTCAGTAGTCTTTATGCAAAAAATTTCTGCATTGGCTTTTGTTTGTATTTCTTCTTACGTATTTTCCCTGTGTTTTGGGGTTTTATTTTTGGTAAAGCATAGAGTTGCATCATCCTGGACCGTTTCTTCTCCTTACTGAAACATTTATTCTTGGTGTAATTTGAAGGAACACCTTCTATATATACAGCCCTCTCCTGTATCCTTGATGTGCTCACATCTCAAAATTAGGAGAAGGATAAATTTGGACACATAATTAACAGATGGTGGGGCTCTCAGTCCTAACTATTTAGCCAAGCAAGTATAGAAACACAAAAGTTCAAAAGGCACACAAGGAAGTATCATAATCAGAAAAGTAAATGAACCACAATACTTGTAAGAAGTTAATTAGTGGGCTAATAAATCCCTCTAGTAATGGATTCATTTCATTAGAACTCTGGAAAGGGAGAAGAATTTTTTTTAATTCACATGGAAAAAATGCTTCCAAGGATACCTTGTTGGTCACATCAGTGCTCAAATTTAGAAAATTAGATCTGACACACTCCTCCAGAGGTAGAAATTGTAACTTAAAATAATTTTGAGTGTTACTGAAGGATAAGCTGGGGGAATAAGAGTCCTTCAGAAACAAACAATAAGCATTACCTCTCATTTTCAGGGGTTCACACCTTTTCCATATATATGTGGTCATCCCTGACTTTCTGCTTTTCAGCTACCTGTGTAAGGATTTCCTAGTGACTCAGGAACATCCTTTCAAGCCTAAGTTTATAAGGAGGTCTGCTTGGTATCAAGTCCTGCATTGTCTGCAAAGATAAAAATTGCTCTTCTGTGACAGAATTTATATGGCATAATTATTTCTTAAACTTCCAAATAAAACCTTTAAATTCAGTTGTGTATTTTTTACTTACCATCTTCATTGAACAATATTTCTGTAAAATTAAATACAATTCCTCAGTGGAGAAACAGATTAGACAAAGATTTCTCATTCTTTATTCTATTATTTGCAGTCAAATAAAATCCAAGAGGCAGTCAAGGGGCAGAGAAACGTGGATGGAGAGGGAGGGCAAACACAATGGCCTAATTACATTAATTAGGGCTTCAGTCGTTCATTAGGAATGTACTTATTTTAAGCTCTTCTCCTGAAGTGCCTTAAAAATAAGAGGTACAGAGGGTATCTGGCAAATGGCAGCTGGTCATGAGCTACAATGTCATTGGTGACCCGACTTGCAGGTCGTAGTTTTAAATGTTGGCAAGATTGCCACTGACCAACTGGTAAAAACAGTGTGCCTGGGGTCTTTATGGAGAATGGCCCAACACAGCAGAGGGTTAGGAGAGAGCCATGAGTGCTAGGGCAAAACAGAGAGGTCCATGGCCCAGAGGTCTGGAAACAGGGAAAACATCCTTCACAGACAGCATACTTGCCACCTGCAGTGACCTGACCTGCTCTAACCTGCTCTGTACCCGCTCCAGAGAGAGTTACAGAGCTGCAATTACCTACAACGCACAAGTATTTTCTCTACGGCTGACTCAGCCCCATCAGGTCTGGTTGGTTGTTTTTTGATTAAGATAATCCTTAAGGGTTCAGCAAGTGCTTCAATTTATTTAGATCCCGAGATGTGCTGCCTTCCTCACCAAGGCATTTCTCTTTCTGTCAAAGACCTTTACTTTCTACTGTAGCAGAGTTAAAGCATGGAGAAATAGGATTTTAACTCAGCAGGTGTGGAGGGTACTATACAGGTGCAATGAATAAATAGTTCAAAAAATTTTGTCAGTCTAAAATACCTCCCAGTTTGCTAAAATAATAATAATAATAATGATAGTCGTAGCGGTGTCTGAGGTTTGCTATTGAAAACCTACAATTTTAAACAGCTGTGACTCCCAAACTATGACAGATACCAGACACCTCTACCCCCTTGAGTTTGGGTTTCTCTGTGTCTGTAAAAACAGTGGATCATATTTGTTCTTTGTATAATTCCCCTGATTTAAACAACCTTATTTCCTCTGAACAGCAGCTCATAGAAGCAAGGTCGACTACCTAGTCTGTGACATGTTCACAGTGTGCCTCAGTTGTGATTAAAATTAGTAATTGCAAAGCCATTAAGGTATCTGAATTTGATCAATAATAATTAGAACAAAACTGTCATAGTGTCAAAGCAACATGAAAATGTGCTGTTCCTTTAGAGAGGAAACAACTGCAGAAGATGCACTCTGCAGATATAGGATTTTCATAGCTGATAAATCTGGCTATCTTTCCCGGTCATTATGTGTATGTAGGCTTGAGTTTAGAGATAATCAAGCTCTGGAATTTCCTTTTTGTGACAAGTCCCAATTGCAGAAAATATTTTCAAGCAGAATTGCAGGGAAAATGGGACATTTGGAGCTTTTTAAAACATTATAACATTGTTTTCATTTTTTTTAATAATACATTTCAGTTCTCCTGAAGGCTTGATGATATATTGCCATTACTGGAAACAGGCTACTCTAAATCAGCTTTAAATATAAGGCATTTTTTTTTCATAACAAAGCACTACTTTCAAGGAGTTGCAATTTATTAGAATGTCTTTCCATGGTTTTGTTCCCTCTGACAAGCTAATGACTTCTGTCCAAATATACCTCCCACTGAAGGTACTGTTAGTAATTAATTACAGCTTACCAGCCAAACAAAATCAGTCAGTACTATTTTGGAAAAAGCTTTGAAGGCCCTGTTTTTTTTAAAAATAGTTAAAATAACCGATTATATCTGAACCAATAACCTGTATTGCTCACATACTTGCTATGAGAAGCTGACAACCTCAAGCTATATGTTTTTTAAAAAGTGTCTGTGCCTTTAAATACACTGAAACGTCTTTTTATCTCATGCTAAGCTTGATTACACAGCAACGACCAATGGCACAGAACATTTTCAGAAGGAAACCTAAATATATGATATACAATCAGAGATGTATCTTTCCATGGCTTCACATTTTTGATGTGAATTGAAGTACTTTTTACAGCTATAGAGATAGAAAAATAGTCTAGGATTTCAAGTCTGTTTTAAGACAGAGAATATTTTATTTATTTTATTTTATTGTTGGATTTTTTTCCTTAATGACATTTATGACAACTTGGCATATTCAGAGATTTAAAAAATGGAAAACCATTGTATCAGCATCATCCCACAAGAAACAATCCTATTCCACTCTTTCCAGTTCTTTTCTATTTACTCCCTACAGTTATAGATAGATTGATTGTTTGACCAATCAAAAAAAAATGGGGAAAGCATTACATTTACAACTTTATTTTCAGCAGTACAACATCAAGACCTTTCTCTGTCTGGTGATGACATAACAGGGGCCAGTTGACAGTGACTACCCCAGCCCTGCCTCCTAGCTCGGCACAGCACTGAGCCACAGGGTTCCAGCAGGACTGCTGCCCCCTGTGCCAGCCGCAGTGTTCAGATGCTTGTACCAAGAGCACTTGCAAACTTTCCCAGTGTCTAGTAATAAGAGCATTAAAATGAAAGCCAGGAAAGATCAAGTCTTAATTCCAGACCTGGCATTCACTTGCCATGTCTAGTTGTATGTTGCATTAAGCATTCATGAAGAAAAAAAAGGTTAGTAAGTGATTGTCTGTAATAAAAGGGACTGTTCATAGCTCAAGCTGCACACCAGATACACAAAACTTCAATGTGGTTGTGACCCTGGTCATCACAATGTGCACTGATGTCCTCCTCCTATATTGTCTGATGGCTGATAGGAAATCTATTCTCTTTCCTTATAGATGATACTATACTTTGTCTTGTTCTTACAAGCTCACTGTGTTGTACACAGGTTTCCTGTGCAACACTTGCAATAGAGGCCTCAGTATCTGAGTTAGTTGTGTTGACAAACCACATACAATCTGCCATTATTACCAGTTGTTGACTCTAGCACTTTAAGGCTTTCAAACTTGTATAGAGTTACAGTTAGCTACGATTTAGTAGAGGCAGAAACTAAAGCAGCTGATGGTAGGTCTGCTCTGGTACATGGCTGTTGCACCCACACCACACCATGCTGTCCTGCTGTGGGTTTTTTGGTTTGTCAATGGAAAATGCAAAAGTGATTCAGAAAAGTTTAATTGACTTAATTTCATATGAATAAGTTGAAAAAGAATTAACATATAAAGAAAGAGTTGGACTAGATGATCCTGTGGGTCCCTTCCAACTCAGACTAACCTGTGAACATAGTGCTTGTTAATAGATTCTTTCAATTTTTTAAGCAAAAAAAGGAAATAACTTTCTTTTAAACTAGACTTCTTTTTGACATCTCTACTACTGAAATAAAGAAGGAAATACAGTCTGCAATCTGGTGTGCAAATCAGAGTTCAGGAAGGAGACAGATATTTTAATTCTGTGACAAGTACATTAAAACCTGCAAGCAGTACACAGCATGTGCTCATCATTCACGTGTGCTTCTCTTCCTTGCTAAATCAGCACTAAACACAAGGAGGACAAGGCGCAACATGAACATGAGCCATAGCTCTGACGCAGGCACCGAATTTCCTTGTAGGTATCTGGCTGTGCCCCAGACCTTCAGCAGGGATCTTCCGCCTCAGCAGAGTGGTAACTCCTCACTGGCTGTCTAAGCAAAGAACACTGGGATCTCTATACCTCAGGAGACACCAGAAAATTACCCTTTCCCTCCTCTCTCTCTTTTGGAATTGTCCTAGTTGTACAGCAAGATTGATTTTATCCATTTAGAACAGTAGAGACACAGAAGAAACAGCAGCTTTTATAGAGGACAAAAAAAAAGAAAAAAAAAAGCTAATTCAAACTTTTTTTTACAAGCAGTCCTGAAAGACCCAAAACAGGAAAATGAATGGAAGAAGATGCAGTTTAGGTTACCAAAAGCATTGGCAGACAGCTGCTTAATCCCAGAATTGTTGTGTCAACTTAATCCCTTCCCCTGGCAGGAATTCAATTCTCTTCATCTCTCCTGGGAGCTTGAAAAGGTCAGAGAGAGAATATTATCCTTGTTCTCATGCCAACTTGATTGTCTTTCTAGAAAGCCATCTGTGCTTGAGGCTTTGGCTGGCAATACAGGAATCGAAAAAGCCCTGTGCCCTAACTGAGATAGACGCCTTTCAGCTGCTGCTGACACCACATCGCCATGACTGGCGGCTGTAACCTTCGTGGATCCTCAGGATGTACCAAGCACCCACGGGACCCTTTGGAGTCACCTTGGCTGAAAAGACCACCAATAGATGTTTTAAGTGTTTCCTATTGTATGCAGTGCACATTCCTCTGTAGTGTGTCCTGAGGTGTGCTTCACCCTGCTGATACCATGGAGATGCTTTCCCTGGTGTGGAGAAAGAAGGAGTTTTGCTCCTGGATTCTGTGGTTTGCATTTGCTTTCTCTGTTTCTGTATCTAGTGAAACAGACCTACTTTCACCTTAAAGATGAGCAGCAGAAGAGATACCTGATTAATAACTGCATTCATTGACCTGCATATCCTACAATGCTTACAAATTACTTACACTTTTCCCAGATCATGTGTTGCAGAGCACTGTTACCACCATGCAGCCAAACCAAGCACAGCAGAAAAAACCTCCTCTCTTCTATGTGTGATGGTGATCTATGCCTTTACAAACTCAAGGCCTTATTGCTAAAATTTCTACTATACAAAAATGGAGCCATTGGAACAGAAAACCTGCAACTGGCAGGCTCCTCATGAAGGGCTCCTTTCTCCCTGGTGCTTCATCGATGGCCAGCTCAGTTTTCTGCCCAGCCCTCCATGGGGACATGGGTTGTGTCTGCAATACACCACCTTTAAGTTCGCAGAAATTGAAGATCAATACAAGAAGGCTTAGTTCATGTCTAGGAAAACATGTATGCATATCTATCCATATTTACCATAAGAACTTTTAGCACAACCCAGAACAAAAATTCTGCAGGTCAATTTGCTGAACTGCATGTCTGTGAGGTGCCAGGAAATGGAGAACAAAGCAACATGCACTGAGACTAGGCTGCAGATCACTGAGGGGTGCTGCAGAGAGGCTGAGTATGGCCAGTCCCTGGGAATAGTACACAAAGATGTTCTGCATCCCCCACATAACAGTCCTCCTTGTCCTTTCCTCTCCTGGCCTCAGAGGCACATAACAAATGTTATTTGCAGTACTAACACCTCACAGACCAGTCAACAGGAAACACAGGGGAGCCTCATTTTGTTTTACCAAAGGCACTGGCCATATTCTCTTCCCTATTCTGCCTTTCCAGGGAGAATTTTTGCTTCTTGTCATCTGCAACGTCTTCTAGGACCTGTCAAGACACCCAAAAATCTCTAAGCAGTCATTAAAGGTTTGTGCTCTGGAGGGCCTTGGCACAACACAACGCTTCCAGAGCTGAGAGCCTCCACCCCATAACTGCCACTCACCACCCATCTTGTGGCTTCTGAGCACTAACTGGAAGGACATTTTGTTCACAAACACTTGTGATTCATAGTTTTAAAAACATTTTGTTTCCTAAAACTTTCTAATAATTGAATGTATCCGTAAGTAATGTCATCAGCTATATTATTCCTTACACTGGCCCCGCATACATGTGATCACCAAAATCAGGGCTAGACAGTTGAGCTTTCTGCCAACAAAACAGCTAAATACAGCTGAAAACCCAGATGAAATACAGCTACACCCACCAGATTTATATACGGGCATTTTTATTTTAGAAGTGATACATGTTGATCTGCTACATTCTTTCTGGGAATCATGAACATTTTTCTTCATTCCTTTTCTCACAGATATTCCTACTTTATGATATGCACAACAGAGAAATATAGGATGGATATATATTTTTAGAAAACATAAATCCTCTCCTCTTCTCTCTTAAACTGCCATTTCTAGTTGCTGAATAAAGTTATGATAATGTGTCATACTCCAGATATCAGTATTGGCTGATCAAAGGCAAACTTTGTAAGACAAGTGTCAATGTAAGTATGTACATTTTAAGGAAGTTTAGACTTTGAACTGAAGGAATAAAAATTAGAACTGCAAACTCATATTGATATTTGGCCATATTTTGAACAAAGACAACGAGGGGAAAATCTGCACTTTAAAGCTTGGTTGTGCTTAATATTGAAATTCTGTGAACAGAAGAAGCATCAAACTATTTGTAGTGAATACACTGCTGAAACTCTCTGCAAGTTTTCAGTGATAGAACAAAAGAGAAACAAAGTGGAAAATATTACTGAACAATCACTGTTTCAGACACATTTATTTTCATCTGGACTCCTTGGGACCATCCTAAAATAACTTCTCAAAACCTAAAAGCTCTAGGGTTGCTGCAGGAAGGATTGGAAAGCTCATTTGGCTCATAAAGAAACCAAGGAATCTTTTTGAGTATCTGCAATATGTACATGACTAACAACTTCAAGCTGGCTAAGCTAATGTTAAGTTCGTATCTTGAAATGTCTCATATATTGGAAAAGTTTTGTCCTGAATGTATCTAAATACAGGGAGCCCCTGTGTGTTCCCAGACCACTATTTGCGAACTTCAGTATTTGCGGATGATTTTTCCGTGAGATGTGCAACCTCAGCGCATGCCCAGAACGTACCAGGACCCCAGTCGGCTTGGCCTTCAGCATCACCACTCACACTGTGAGTGCAGCCGGCCCTGCCCCTTCCCCCTGCCACTCGCAGGGCGAGCAGAGCGGGCCCCGTCTTCTCACGAATACGTACATTGGTCCCAACCTAGAGCCGGCATGGTGCACCTGGGATGCATTTAGTGTAAATGTGTGTTTTTGCACGGCTGGAATTGTCCTCCGCCGAGCTAGACGGTGGGACAACGGGGCTGCCATTGTGTGTGTGCCATTGTGCACCAGAGGCAGTGCCTGCCACTCGGCCGGGGCACGGTGCCAGCCCCGCGACGAGGGCAACGGCGTCGACCGCGTGGTTCAGGTCTCGGCGCTCGCCACCTGCCCCACCACTCGCCGCCAGCCCCGCGGCTTGGGGCTCAGCAGTCAGCACCCAGCGCTCACCGCCCGCCTCGGCGTAACACAGCCAGACAACCGAGGCAAGCCTCGCTTTCAGGACCATCCTCCAGACCTTATATGGGGAGGGGGCGTGGCTATGGGCGTGGTGTACTCGACTACGTAGTGGGTTCGCTATCTTTGCGGATTTCATAACTTGCGGGAGGAGGCCCAAACCCAACAGCCCGCAAGTAATGGGGGTTCACTGTATCTTTTAACTCAATATTCAAAAATAACACCTTTGACTGCAACTGTGTTCCATGTGTGGAGCCTAGTACTCTAACCACAGTTGTTTTTATTTAAAGTCATGGCCTTGGTAGTTCATGGAACCAAAATTTCATGATCTTGAGTGGCCTGTGAGGGAACCAGGTTTATGTTCACCACTCTGGGGTGTGCGTTCAGTCTCTGTACGGGCACTAGCTGGTGAGTTGGACTAGATGATCCTTGTGGATCCCTTCCAACTCATAGTATTCTGTGAATCTGTGAAAGTTAGCTGAAGATTTTCAGTTTCATTTTTTCCACAAGGCTGTAAGAAAATTATTTCAATGTATTCAGGTATCCAAGAGTAAACTGAGCTTCTGCCGCTCTGATTTCTGTACATTCAAATATCTAAACATAAGATAAAGTAGTGATACAAATCACTATTCAAATATGCATTTATAGCTCTCTGCTAAACACAATAAAGAACTCCCAGTAGATAGTATTTTTTGTGTGGGGGTGTACTCCAGCTCTGCATTTCGTTCTCTAAGAGGCACTTAGCAATATTTATCCAGTCATTCAAGTCTTGTATGACACGTATAGTTCTATCTGTATATATAATGTCAACTTTCAAATATCAATGCCACAATATCCTTTTTAAAAAACAACAAAGTTTGCACTGTCAATATCAAGTATATCAAAATAAAGTCCTGCCACATTGTTTCAGATTTTTATGGAATACTGATATTTGTATGATAGTTCCTCACAAGCTTTCAGCTATATCATAGAAAATAACTGTGAATTCACTGTATCTACAGATGCAGCACCTGCAGTGAGTCCCAGCCATCCTCTGTGCAGTGCAGAGGTGACTGGCCATGCCTCTGCCCAGGGCATGATACAGACTACACCCTTCACAGGCAGTTGACGGTGGTCCACAAGATAAGCCGTTTGTTTCAGCCATATGGCAGCACAATGTCATTTACCTTGAGCCCAGGCTTGATGGCATCTAGTTCTAGAAACTTGTATTTCCCCCAGACATGACTCACTCAACACAGGTAATCGACATTGCAGCTATAACCCTGCAATGAGAAAGTGTCATGCATAGTAAGACATCCCAAGAACAGAAAGTATTCAAGGGCATTTTCCCCTATTCTTCTTTCTCACAGAAGAACACATCTATATCATTGCTTCAGCTCAGATGAGGAGACATAGTTTGAACTGAACCAGGTAGTAGCCCCTGATTCACATAGTAGTGAAGTACTGTGTCCAAGTACACAAACTGGATTTAAAAAAGCTGGAAGATGTCTTCCAGCGTGGCATCCACAGTACTCCCATCAGCAAGAGAAATTCACCACACCAGACCAGCTCAGATGAGTCTAAATAAAATCATGACAAATGCATAATAAGGATGTGAGATCTTCAGCAGCAAGTGTTCTGTTCTGCAGATCTGCACTATTGACTGACATATAAACCTGACCAGCATGGTTTCAAGCCACCAGGCCATTTTGCTACTGAGTGTTTGCCAGGCAGAGTATGTATTTCTTATCACATAAACTACCAAGACTAATTCCTTTGTGTGATGGACATTTGTTGCATCTTCTGTTCAGCACCATATGAGCTTCTTGGACAAAGTCCATCGTTTAAATGTTGGCTAGTGGACATGCTTATTTTCGAAGGAGCTCTTGTTTATGTTTACTTATGTTTAAAAGATTTATTTGTTTAATTATTGGTTCATTTTCTGGTTTATTCCTACCCTTCGATGTTACTGGTTGTTACAAAGCTTCTGTAAAGGGGCCTATTAATTACTCATGCCATTCAGAGATCTAACCAGGTATGATTTACAGCAGGACATACATTGCTTGATGAAGAGGAAATCATAATTTCATTTATTAAAGAGAAGAGAACATTTATCAGAATGTTTTCATAATGGTCACATGAATGTTATGTCTACATTGGGAGGGTCTGTGGGAAAGGAAAATTAGAGAAAGGAAGGAGGTGAATTTTCCATGTGCTGCTATTTCATGTCTATGGAAGAATATCTAGGTAAGAATATCAAAGGATGGGGATTGGCAGGGGAGCATCCTTGTCAGAGATTGAAGTCTGGTGTGCTGGAAGAGCAACACTAAAACTTTCAAACAAACTTCATATTCTCGCAGGAAAGAAGGCAGACAATGGTGTCTAACCTCCATGCTCAGCAAGAG
This sequence comes from Pitta sordida, assembly GCA_013390025.1. Classification (NCBI taxonomy): domain Eukaryota; kingdom Metazoa; phylum Chordata; class Aves; order Passeriformes; family Pittidae; genus Pitta; species Pitta sordida. Next base: position 113,190 of record WEKX01017874.1, read on the forward strand.
AATCAGTGTTGCACATGGTGTAGAGTTACATCTCTTTCATAAGAAAGATGGCAGGTAACAGGCCTCGAAAATTTTTTTGTGCCAAGGAGAAAGATTAAGAAGCTTATCATGGACCAATTTGCATTACTTTATAACAGTGAATGATGCTTGCTAAGTCACTACTTTTCTGTTGTGAGAAAATTGATAGTCTACCATGATTATCACACTACTATAAGAAGATCCGCTACCACCATATGCAAAAATTTGGAAATACAGTCATACCTCGGTAATTCGCGCGGTCATGGCCTCAGTGATCCAGAGAATTTTTTTCTGTGATCCCTACTCAGTAATTTGCGGAGCATGGCCTGCATGGTCACAGCAGCTGGCCTCAGCAGGCTGACCTCCCCTGCCAGGAGTGAGGAAGTCTTAAACTGTAACACATGGCACTGTGTGGATTCCACTCCAGCTATTCCGGTCTGGCAGTCAGCCTGGACTTGCCAGTGGAAATGCAGATATTCATAGCCTCAGGCAAAGCACTCCTGCCAGTGCTAGCTACTGCAGTTAAAGGGAAAAAAACTCCTACGCTCCGTACCGCTGTAAGGGGCCCCTGCCTGTTGCAGTGTTGCAAAGTTGCATATTTATGGCAATAATTTACCATATTAATATCCAATCCCAATTCATGGATTTAATGTTCTGCAGGACTCTCAGAAGCCCAAAATCCCGCAATGTATGACTGTATTTTTATTTGCTTTTAAACAGATGAAAAGTAGACAGCAGCTATAACCATGTCCAGATTTAAAATATTAGTTCAAAATCTACCTATGGGTTTTGAAAAAAAGTATTAGACCTCAGTGGAAGAATTGATAAAAAGATTTTTTTTCTGTGCTAATAAAATGCAGACTGACATGGAAAGCTGAGAGCCAAGTGTCAGGCTCCCAAATGAAACAGGTCAAATTTTAGGAAGCTGAGTAAAAGTGAAAGACTGAAAACAGTGGTAGTTGCTCTCTAAAGCAGACTCTTCATATTTAGAAACCAAACTGTCAACTTAAATTTAGTCCAGATGCTAAAATAAAAGCATTACAATGACCAATTCGTCAAATTCCAATTGCAAATCTATTCCAAAGTATATGAGCCTTCACAAATTCACTGCAAATACAGCCTTTAGTTTTTGGCAATAAAGCAGCCCTGTGAAGTCCAACTCTGAAAAAATCTCTCATATGCCTTAACAGAGACCAAAAGAATGACTGTACACCTGAATACTACCAGATTCTGAGTTAGTGCTGCCAAAGTTGCTAACAATTTAGAAGAGTACACCCTCTTCTTGCAACTCCCTCTCATCATCAGAAGATTCTCTGACATCTCCCTGGCCCAAGCCTCCAGGATCACACTGAGAGAAACTCTTTCAGGTCCAGAGTAATATAGATTTTCGTAAGGTAAAGGTAGTGCCTTGCAAATTCTCAGTTTAAGAACTGGCCAAACCAATTAATGCACCACCTGGTGCAATGCATTGTGACTACATAACAGGAAACTGTCATTTTTACTTCTGGGTGGACTTAAATGTAGCTTATCTAGAGTGAATACACTCTAATAGTTCAGTATATACTGAACTAGGTATAGAGGTGTGTATTATAAACCTGGTTTCATTCAAGTGCTGTGAATCCTACAGTCACTGTAACACTGTCATCATTTAGCCTTTCCTACTGCTGGTGTGTGAAATCACTGGATTCTTAAAATTAGAGGACAATGCAAGAGGAAGAAGTACTTAAATCATTTGCATTGTTTTTGTAATAAAACTTATTTCGCATTAGATACTATCTGGTCTGTTAGAGCATCTGTATGATGGGCTGTGACCCACAGCTCTGTCCTTATTCTTGGTGTCAGTGTGGTAACAGTAGGTAGCAGTATTCAGCACCACTTTTTATGGGCTACTGGAATGAAACTCTGCTTCCATTTCAGCTGACATGCAGAGAACAGCTCCAGAGCTATCAGCTTATCAGACATCAGTTCCTAAAAGTCAGTTAGTGCATACAAACTTAATTCAGAAACAACCAAGATAGTGTTTTTGCATCCAAACATTGTTTAAAGCCATTACATGTGCCTGGTACTCACTTTGATGGAAATCAAATTTCTTCTACTGTCGTGTAAAGTCGGAAAGTCGTACCTCACCACTGGAAAAGCATGCAATCTGTATTTTGAAGTTTCTGCAGTATAATTTTATGGAATATAGATGATTTGTTTAAATTACATCCTATACAAAGAAATGTTTACTACTTATTTTCTGTCAATTATTTTTGTTATACTATTATTAAATTATTTGTGGTCTAAGAGAATTTCCATTTGGTATATTAGTGTAAAGTCCTCTAGGATTACCAAAAGCCATTGACACATCACATCAGACATGGAATGACTACACTAGTGACCAGCTATGCAATGGGTTGTTATTCAGGATGCTTCCTAGTTTAGAAAATTGCATCAAGCTTGCTGTTGGGGCATGGAAAGGAATCTGCTATCTCCTCTCCCCCTAACTTGTAAAATCTCTACCATTTACTCTTGCTAGAGAAAAGAGAAATCAGATTCTCACTGGAACATCGCTTAGTGACAGCCTCAGGTAAAACAGCCACAGCCCAGCTCACAAGCAAAAGACTACTCAGTTTGCAGAAGGACAAGGTAACAGAAACAGAATAATGTTATATCACAAACGCCTGAGCGGGAGACAAGGCAACAACATCCTAGAACATTCCTACTTTGGGGCTACAAAATGCACGTAAACTTTGACACAATCCTTTCTTTGCATGTCAGGAAAGCCCTACATCTCTTGTGACCTAAAGCAATATCTCTGTCTTTCCCCATCAGTGCTGTCACTATGACATATGGTGGTGATATGAAATGTCCTCAGCAAACACCTCTGCATGCTGATTTCTTTTCTTTCGATGTAAATCACTGAAAAAAAAAAAAAGGTGGCTCACTTTAAGTAATTCTGACCTTGGAAGTCAGGGACTGTGTATAAATGTAGTCAGCCTTCCTTCTTGATAAAATCCTACTGGTATGCTTGTCCTGCCTTGATCTTATTTCTTACTTTACATCAGTATTTCACAGATTCACAGAATATTATGAGTTGGAAGGGACCCACAAGGATCATCTAGTCCAACTCACCGTCTAACACCCGTACAGAGACCGAAAGCACATCCCAGAGCGGTAACACAAACCTAGTTCCCTCACAGTCTAGCAGGCCACTCCGAGCCGGAAGGGACCCAGGTTCATCCAGCCCTACACCCTCCAGCTAGACCATGTCACTAAGCTCCTCATCGAGTCTTCTCTTAAACACCTCCAGGGATGGTGACTCCACCACCTCCCTGGGCAGTCCATTCCAATGTGCAATCATCCATTCCAATCTGTATCAGTGTATTCATGTTGTCTGAACCACGTGGGGAACAAAAAATTCTTGAACATATTTTAATAATTCTGTGTTTATGAAGAATGATCATTATATCTGAGTAAAGCTCAAGTGGATTAGATGGGCAGGAGGGGTTGTGAGGAAGCTCTGGCTGGCAGGGATCTGCAAATTTTAGGAAATATCTGAAGCTTTAGAGGTCAGTTATGTGGAGTTTGTGTCTCTCTTGACCTCCATGAACCCATGCAGGTTGACATCCTACAGATACACTACCAAGCAGTGGTCTCCACGCATGAAAGTGTCATCATCCCTCATGCCCTGAGCTGTTGCTGCTGTTATTGTTATTCCAGTGCCTCCTGGGGTTGTCTCTGCACAAAGCTGGGCCTTTACCTCCTTGAGATGAAATTATAGTAAAGGTGGATTGAAATCAGAAATCTTCTTGCTTCTGGATATAGACATGTTACACCAGATCACTGATAATGCCTCAAAAACTTGTCATCTGTCAACGAGGAGACTACAAATTTATGGCTGATTTAAGTATCGACAAGAAAATGCACATTCTAAAATTAAGATTATTCTAAGACTGTTTTTTAAAAATGTTTATCTAAATATTAATAAATTTCCATAATGACTCTCTGAAATGTGAATGCGTATTTTCTGTGATAGGCAATAAAAATATTATTTCATGGAAGTCTCCTCATTTCCTAATTTTTGAACTTGAAGTAATTTCATAGTAAACAAATACATTTCTGTCATATGAGGTTTTAAAGCAGAGAATGGTTTGAATATTATAGTACTTTTGTGTTACACATATTCTGCCCATACTTGTGTCTGTAAGTAAACAGCTGGGTCTGTGCGTCGTAAAAAATACTTTAACCTCCAAAATAGGTAAAGATTTTAAATATAGAAATAAGGTCAAAAGTACCTCACCAAATTAAAACACTTTCAGCGCTTTTCCCTAATTGAGTTCCAATTAGGATGAATTTGCCTGTAGTAATGTCCTAGTTGAATCAACAAACATCATTAACTACAAATCATTTCAAAATCTGTTCCATTTTCCCAGACCTCATGAATTCTTTCAACTGAACTGAAGAACGTGATTTCCCCTGATCACAATGGATTAACATAAGCAAAGGCTTAAACTACCTCATTTAGCAAACAGTTTATTAAAGATGTATCTTTTGTTCTACCATGGCAATAAAAGCCATTACAAACTGTCTGTGTTAATTTTGCAACAGATCACAGCGGGGATCGGTACAACTCCTTAATGTAATGGGGGTTTTCCAGTACTCTTCTTTCCACTCGAAAAATCAGTAAGAACATATCACTTATTAAATAAATCACAAAAGAATTTTGATAGCTGCAAGCTACAACTACTCCCATTTGTTTACTTAGAATGACACAGGAACCGGTGCTAAAGTTATATTGATGATAACCTGTGAGGAAAAGGCATGTATTTGGTCTACAACCACAGATGGCTAAGCACATTTGTGGAAGCTGCCGAGCACAATCAGACAAAGGTGTAACTAGCAAAATATAAAAATGTCAGTTTGTTTTTTTTTATCATAAAGTCAAATTCACATGACAAAGGTAAGGGCACATGAGCACCTACAAAGCACGAGCAAATATGCCTTCCAGTCCTGCACAAACACAGACATGAAACAAACAGATCCCATGAGCTATGCTTGTTATGCTCTGCTTAAATTACCCAAACATTGATTAGTGCTGTAAAGATCCTATTTATGGGTTCAGTGTCTGCTTTCAGACTCTATCTTGCAGAGATTTTATGTTGTCTAAAAGAAGACCAAAAAAAACCATACAAAAAGCAACTTTCTGTGCCAGTTACGTGAGCTGCTGACCCCACGTGCATTGCAAAGAAGCAGGTGTTAGTATTAGATTTACACTTAACCCCATGTGCATTGGTGAATTTTTCTTTTACAAGTGGATATTGGTGGTTTTGACTCCTTTAACTCAGAATGACTCCTTTCTCCTTTTCTAACATTATAACTACAGAAAATGCCTTAAAAATTTCATATACATTTAATGCTACAATTTCCGAGTACAGTGGCTGAAAAATTAGTCACAGCCAACTACCTGAACTCTATAAAACAACACAGTGGACAAACATAGCTGTTGGGGCTACAGAGGAGAAGAGTAGAGAGGGACAGAATGACAGTCAATAAATATGCCAGAGCTAGTTGCAAATTAGAAGGAAAAGACCAACTCTTGATTCTTATGATTCTTACAGAAATAATCAGAAAAATTCATCTTTCAAGTTATCCTTGTGAAAACCACCCTCAAGACAAAGAGCGTCATGTCGTGGGATGCTGTCTGACAACAGTATCTAATACTATATATATTAGAAGTATTAAGACCAAATATATTATAAGTGTCTTGATTAGACCTTGGACAAAGGGATAGATTGCACTTGAGCTTATGTGGAAAACGAATACTAACAAAAGAAATCATTGCTTTAAACCATTAGGAAGATCAAGCCATATGAATGAAAAGAACCAGCTGATCTCCTGAAATCAATACATTGAAGTTCAGCGTGAGACACCAATCCTTGGTCAATACAGCAGTTTGGTTCAGACATATAGGGCAAATCAAACACTACATGAGTTTGATAAACAGAGAATGGAGGAAGAGCAACATATTGCACTGCAAAAGCTCTTACTGTGAACAGAAGACCAGCAGTGCCAAATAACTTCTGAAAAATTTCTAATAGGATGAGAGTAAAGGTTTCATTTTCTTATGAAGGCTTCCAAATCAGCTGCAGTAGTTCATGGTGCTCATGCTTATTTTAAAGAGCGATATCAACATATCAGACAATTAAATTCTTACACCATAGCCCAGGTCTGGCATTAACAATTCTGAAAAACGTCAGTAAAAGGCTTTGTGGTAAGTTCATTAGGTTCAAGGTGCTCTGGAAATATGAAATGCAGTACAAATACTGAATAAGAGTGTGCAAGTCAAAATTCTGTGAAGAGACAACAAAGAGCCACAAATAAAATTTATAGTAATGAGAAAGCCCTACAGACACTCGAAACATGAAGAAAGAAGAAATGTGACTGATAGCACCAGAAAGAATGAAAAGTTCTCTCTCTCCTGACAAGCTAAGGGAGATTAACTCTGAGAGTTTTCTTCGGGCCAATAAAGGCCTCCCAAAGCACTTTTAGAACAGCCATAGTAGTGCCTTTCCTGATATAGCAATATTTTTCTTTTACTTCCACAAAGAAAAAAATTAGTTTTTCACAGGCCCAGAAAATCTGAGCTCAGGAGCTAATGTAAGTAACCCAACAAGTTCAAGACAAGTCAAAGGGAGATGCTGGCTGCTTGAGGCTTACTGAGAAAGGATCAAGGATATGTGGTTTACAGGGAATTCAGTTAAAAACATGAAGTGCAAGAGAGAAAAAATCCTTGGTTTTCCATTGTTTATGCTTGGTGGTCTCTCTCTGGCTTAATGACTTCAAGCTGGTTCAGTCAAGGTACACAAGCCTCTCAACAAAGCACCAAGGGCAAATCTTAAAAGTACCTGAAAAGCAGCAGAACTAGTGAAACCCATGGAGACTGCAGCAGAAGACAATCCTGCTAGCGTGAAAGAGCAGCTATTCTGAGACTGCAGAGGCTCATGTATTTACAGGGCAAGTCAAACAGGAAGCCTGCAAGTCTTTGCCAGGCAGGAAATTGTGCCAGGGGACTCCAGCATGCACAGAGTCTTCAGCTTTGCATATTGAAGACAGAAACAAAATAAAACCTGCAAAGAAGACTTCTTTGACCTTCAGAGAGGAATGTGTTTCTTTTAACTTCTGGTGCTAGGCATTGAAACAACAGGTAAAACTGCAACCACAGGAACTTCTGATAAATGATGCCTGCAGGCAACTCCCTCAGAACTGTCATCCTCCCCCTCCCCCGGAGCCTGCAGAAAAGAGAAATCTTTCAGCATAAGAGTCAGCAAATTAAAGCTCTCATGGACCAAAAGAAAATAAAGCAAACTCTACCTTGGGACTCATGTTAAGGTTTTTTTCCCACTTATTATCACAGAAAATAACTTGAATATCTATAGTGATCATAATTGTTATTCTACCATGTAGAAGGGAAGCTTTGTAGCGAAATCATAGTCCAAGTCATTTAGTGATTAACAGCTCAAAAGTGGCACTTTCAACTTCATCCAGATATTCAGTAGCATCACTGCAGTGTGCCCTGAAGTGTCCCAGTCTATCTTTCAAGAACACTAAATCAAGATCAAAAGTAGTCCCTCAAAAAGCACAGTAAAGTCCAGGAACAAACCTATTGTGGGGCTAGTAGGATGGAAATCCCTATTTTTGAAAATAATGCCTGTCTATTGCAATAGATGGATTCCTGCATTCCTTATACTGTCTTGTGGCCACTCTATCCAGTCAGGTCAGGTCTGGATCTGTCCCTGTGTTGGCTAATCCCTGAAATGATGAAGGCACATACAGGAATCACCAAATCCACACATAACAAAATAAAGCCATTCAAAGACCTATCAAAAATAAGTTTATTAATGACCTCACTATGAAGTGGCCTTTAGGAATATGAAATAGAATGACAAAAATATAAAATCAAAGAGGCAAGATTTATTCACATGTGGGTTCATTTTTTATAATTTAGTTTTAATTTGTTAAATTCTCTGTTAATTGTTATCAGATGTTTATTATTGTTACAACCTTGAGTACTGGGACACACAGATATATATATCAGAGTCACTTTTGGTTTTGTATGTCAGGTGACACTGCAGCAGCTCTCTAAGGTGGCTCAATATACCACTGTACTCTTAGTATCCCAATGACTTATAATCTAATTTACCTACTCAAGTCAGAAACAGCTGGAAAACCTTTTTTTTTCTTACTTTGATCAGAAAAATTAAAGTTTGTTTTGCTATAATTCTGCTTTTTTATATATTATTAAAATGTTATGGAGTATTCTTATTTTCACATCTGGAAATTACTGTAATAGAAAACACTAGTGCTCTGCCAAAGAAAGCATCATCCAATTAGTACTTAAATTGTTTCCAATTTTAGGACCATGGAGGTGTGAGAGAGGAGGTAAAGACAGGAGAATGCATTTTCAGATTACATCAGAGAAAACAAGAGTAATCATCATATAAATGAGTGTATTTTTCTCAGTTGTCAGAGTTGCAAGATCATATGTGTTAACAAATGGAAAATAGCACATTCAGTGAAGTCAATCTAAAATAATCCCAGTGTGAAGGATGCCAGCAGCAGACCTGCCAAGATGTGCAGTGTTTCACTGTGACCCCACAGACTTCACTGGTCACAAGCAGAGAAGTGTTCATGATTGTATTTAAATGATGATAAGTCTGCCAGCATGGCCATACCTGGGAATCACATTTTATACTACAAAATAGCAGAATATCACACCTGTACATTGACAGGTGTTCACTTGAATATTTGAAAGCTTATGGAGCTAAAGCATTAAGCTGCTGGAAAAATGGTGCATGGCTTGAGTCTTGTCACACGGAGTATCTTTCCCACTGTCTCTCTCATATTCAGAGTAATTTAAAAAACCATATATCTTCTCTTGATCTTTAATATAGTCATTTGTCCCATGATCTCATCACACTTTTATTTGTTGATTGAGGAAGCTCAGTGGTACGAATTAAATAATAATTGCTTGCAGAACAGGAATTGCTAAAGAACATTTTCAGCCATTGAAATGCACAGATCTGTGTCCCAGGAGTGTCTTACTAGAAACATCTTCGTTATGTTCATGGCTTAACAGTGTCTTACGCTTTCCCAATTAATAAGATTTCATAACCCCTGAGGTTTATGTGCAAGTAGAATTTGTCAGTGAGTTTTGAATCCTGGATACTCAAGAAAAGTGACTACTTTGGTTAATAAATCCCTCAAGTAACAATTAGTGTTATCAATGTTATATACATAGGTTATGATTCCAGTAAAATTGCCAAATGTCTTTTATATGTTCAGACATGGTCATAAGGTTTAATTTCTAAGAACACAGAAATTTGTTCTGCCTACTGAAAATGCAACCAATAGGGAATTTTGCCAATTAAGGCTGTGTCCCTCACAGGAGCAACCAGTGCTCTCTGCTACTGCACCAACAGTGCAAGAGGGCTGTCACCAAGTCAAACCCACAAGCCTTTGTCCTGAGCCACTGAAATAAGGAGCAAGCTGTTCCAGATGCAGATCCTGGAGATTTAAAAATATATATTACAAAAAAAAAGTAGAGGGGCAGTAAAGAAAGGAAGGGTAGACTTTTTACATCCTTTATTGCTTCTCTATGCACCATATGCTAGGCTTCTTCACATTGTCTCCGAGTCCATCACCAAGACTGTAACCAATCCACCCAGTCAGAGAAAGACTAACAGAGCTTTTCCTCTTCTTGTCTGAGGACAGTGGGTTTGCACAAGATGTAGCAGCAGCCAACAAAGATCCATGGTTCAGGGGACAGTTAGGATGTACTTGGACCTTAGCAAAGCCTTTGACATGGTTTCCCATAATAAGCTTCAGGAGAAACTCATAGACCATGGACTGGACAGAAGCATTTTATGTTGGGTTAGGAACTGGTTGGATGGATGAGCTCAGAGAGTGTTG
>WEKX01017874.1:123254-244364 GCA_013390025.1 Pitta sordida
AAGAGGAGGCTCAGAGGTGACCTCATTGCTGTTTACAACTACCTGAGGGGAGGTTGCAGCCAGGTGGGTGTGAATCTCTTCAGACAAGTGCAGTAACCCCTTCAGCAGTGTAAGCATTTCTGTTCAGGTTAGGCACTTTGGTTTTCTGCTTTTAGACTCCGGTTTTTTTTTTATAAAATCTTATATTGATTCACTATCCTCTGAAAATTGTCATTCCTGACAGTGTAGCTGATAAGCTAGTTTCTATCCTTCCAGTTTTCTGGGTCTTACACCAATATTAGTTTTAGGTGCCTCAATTAACTTCAGCATTGTAAAAGCTAGTAGAGACACAGTTTAAGACATACTAGATGCACTAGTTTTTTGTCTCCAACTTTACTATTTTATATATATATATATATACACTGATCAGACAGATAAAAATTAAATCCCTGAACATTCATTCAGACCTTTCAGTTTACCTTGTTTTTTGAGACATCTCATTCCCAGAAAAGAAAACAGACCTGGATCTTTTGGGCAGGGAACACACAAACAAAGTATAATTGACTCTTTTGTAACATACAATGCTCCAGGTTTATAGATGTCTATATTCTGTGTCTCAAGAGCTGATGGATATTCATGGAACAGTATTGTATTAAATTAATTAATAATTGGATTTCAGCTGTCACACAAAGAACACGTTCATACAAGCTCTCCTAATTTTCAAGCAAACATGTCAGCATATTCAGCCTCTTGCCAGCATCACGCAGGAGAGCTCACATATGTTAAATAATATATGTTATGCTTGAAGGAAGATCTGAAAAAGTGTTTTAAAGGAAATCAATTCTGATTAACAGATGTGGAATGAACAAAACTAAGATTTCATTTTCCTACATTTTTTTCAGGTGAAAATACATCCAAAACCAACAAACAAAATCAAACCACCCCACAATCAAAAAACCAAGACAAACAAGCCCCTAGACCTAGGAAATGACTAGAAAAAATATATGAACAATAAATTAAAAATACTTGTTTTTTTAAAAAAAAATAGTTACTGTTACCACTAAGACTGCAAGCATTCAGCATGACCACAGATGTTTTGATCCTATTTGTTTACAGGTTTTCCCACATGGCTGGCAAAACTTGTGAATCACAAACTTCCACTGCAAACCATTTATATTGTGTCAGCAGAAAAATAAACAAACAAACCCACCAAAACCTTCCAGCTCTTTCTAGATTATAATGATACAGAGTATATTGAAGTAGTCTTGCCCTTATTATGCTCCTGGCAGTTGTAAATAGGTTCTTTTTTGTAAAGCTCTATGCCACTAACTATATGTGCGTTGTATGGACACATGAACTTTTATGTTGCCCAGAAAAATTCTACATCTCTTCTGAAAATTTGTAACAGATTTTTAACACACACTGTTATTGCTCTTCAGAGCATGAGCACTAACCTGACAGAGAGAAATAGCACTGATGAAATGCTTGCAATATATTAGCTCAATAATCTTTGAATTTAAGAGACAGTCAAATGTAACAAGATCACTAACAGTCATCCTAGGAGTTCGCACTAGAAAAAATTATTTGGTGAAATATTGTCTATTGTACTGTACGTTGACTTTCTAAACTATGTAACTTTTTTCATTCTGTGCTCAGAAGTCACAATTAGTTCTCCGTGTGCCCTCTACAATTATTATGTATATACGTATTTTAAAGGCTAGCATAAAAAGGAAAAAAGAAAAGAAAGGAAATATGCAGGTTCCAGGTATAGTCAAGACATTCTCAAATGCTGGCATTTTCTAGGATGTATGTACTTATAAAGAACATACTGGCACTAAGAGAAATGGACCTAAATTCTCTGTAAGTAAAAATAGAGTTGCATCTCTTCTTATTAATTCTGCATGAAGTAGCTCCTGAAAACTGACTGAGATTATGTGTAATACTTACATTTCATGAAATGGTAATTTTAGTGTTCAATTAGCTGCAAATCTCAGGGGGGTTTTGTTTCCAAAATCTCTTACACTAAGATTGCATTAAAACATTCTTAACCCAGGAATTTATTTTTCCCTTGGGAAAAAGCACTTAAAAAGTATTAAAAAGCCCTCTTTATTATAAAAAGAGAAAATTACAGACCAAGTCTGAAGGAACCATTCTTTTTTGTTTTTTTAAATCAAACCCTAGAAGTACTTTTCTTTATACATTCAGCTTACTCCCATACTTTTGTGTTTTTCCACCTGCTGTAAATGCAGAAACTACTGACCTGACTCAAAAAGGCTCAAAAAGGGATTTAAACGTGCAGCCACATGACAAAAAGGTAGGACTCTGAGTGAGCTGCTGACATACTGAAGCAATCTGTTGTTTCAGGAGATGATATTTTCAGATGTACAAAAATGCTCTTAAGGGGCAATTGAAATAAGCAAAAACCTCAGGAGCTAATATCCACAGCCTTGTGGATGTGTATTTAAAAAAGATGCCATTAGCTAACTTCACAAACCAGTTTTTATTTCCATACTGACTAGTTTTTCCTACTAGTGATTGCATTTAGCAACAAAAACATGGCGCTACATCCAATGTAGGAATCTGTGTAATTGGGTAGAAAGTATTGATAATGAGACTTTACTCCAATTAGGTAGTGCAGAACCTACCGGATCAGCAAAATGTGTTTAAGGATGTTTCAAGGACCTTTGGCAGCCTGAAAAGCACACAGGTATGACCACACATGCAGGAATTTCCTTCCTTACAAAACTTTAGCTTTCCTAACGAAAGGACAGACAATTTAAATTAACATTAAATTAAATCTTCTGTAACCTTATTTGTTAAAGTTGCATACAAAGAAGTATTTTCTATTTATACTTCATTAAATATCTATCTAAATAATCTTTTTGCAATAAAAACATGCCATGGAACACAAAGGATGACAAACGTAGCCTTTGGAAATCCAGTGAGTTCATTTCTTAGCTTTTTCATTTCAACATCATTTAATGAGATTTTCTATAATTTCATGTCCTTGAAAAAAAGAGAACTCCCCAAACTATTAAGATCTAAATTTTCTTAATTTGGAATTACTTTGCCTTAGTTGCTCAAGCTGATAGGGTTAACAAACAGATTTCAGACATTCATAAAAGTGTTCTGTAGCAATATTCCAAGTTTTCAAACAAACAAGTTTCATTGGTTTGAAACCAATTCCCACAGTTATATTTATATCAGAACTGTGCCTTAACAACCATTCTTCAGAGCTAAGTAAACACCAAACATTAATAGGAATGAGAAAAATAAAGTAACCTGTAGTTTCCTAAAACTAACTTGCATCTAAAACTCCTGAGCTTGTCTACAAACGAACTGGAAGGGTCATTGTGAATCTCTGTGTAGTACATGCAATTGGTAGCTTGGTGCATTTATGTTGATAAAGAAACTGTTTCTAGAACATCTCTTACTGATTTGAAATGGTAAATGCTTCCAAATGTGATTGTGAAGTACTTCTGTAGTGACCTTTACAACAGAGAACATCACCACATGTAGCACTGATAGATCAGCAGACATACATGCAGAAAGTATGAGTCCCAGCTCGCTTCCCCTCTTCTCTTCCAACAAGCACTCAGGCCTGGGAAGCCTACTGTGTGTATCTGACCTACCAAAATACAGTAACACCTTGTTATTTCGCCCTTTGGCGTTCACTACCTCAGCACAGACAAAATCCTTATGGGAGCAGCAGCAACTCAGTATGGACTACAACTAGGATGGCTTCAGCTGGGAATCTTGTCCAAATACTTGCTGCATATAGAGTACATGATCTCATGGGCAGGGACGGTAATCCCCATCTGTCAGGATGGAGCAGCACCTGCTCCCAAGCTGGCTGGCCCTGTGCCCCAGAGCACAGGTGCCCAGCACTAAGGAGTTTGTGTCAAGCCTGCAAAACACAGCAAGCAGCATTGATTCTGCAGAAGGCTCTGCTCACATGCTAGCACTGAATAAGCAGCCAGAGAGAGGCTGAGTGATTGTACTGGAGATGATATAAAGATGATATAAAGATATCTAATTCTTGATAAAAGACAATGATTGTGGGGTACAAAAGGTACAAGTACTGGCTTTTGCTAACACTAGCAAAACACTAGCTTTTACTTCAGTACACAGGCCAACAACCTGTGACATGGGTTCAGGACAGAACCACCATCTGGCTGCAGGTAGTCCTTGAGTTTGCCCTTGAGTCCTGGGGATGTCAGTAGTGGCTGCCTGTGCACTCCTCTTCTCTACAGAACTTCACTCCAAAGCAGGCTACTTAGTCAGACTAGAGGGACCCATGTCTGCTGCTTGTGGGGAGTTCCTGTACTGGAGCTAGTAACACTACCAGGTGTATCTGTTCCTCAGAGCCACTTCACCCAATGGGATGAAGATACTCTGACTGGGAACAATTTTTTTGCAATGTCGCCTTGCTAGTTATTACTGTCTTTACATAAAGTTTCTTCATCTGTCAGAAACTTCTAACCATGTTGTTATTCCCTACCTGTAGATACATAAGCATTTCAGTAACTGAAATATAATAAATCTATATTTCAATAGGGCAGATTGCTATGTAATGAATTTTGTCTAGTATAGAGTACTGAAATGACAGTATTATTTTATAGTGAAATTCATCCTGCTACAAATAAAACACGCCTTTCAGGAAAAAATGTTTTCTGTTAGTAACACACCATCTCTGCTAAATTTTGGAAAACAGGTTTTAATGTTCCTCTCTACATATTACAAACGGTAACACCTTTTGGGCTGTGTTCTTAGAGCAAATCCATCCTGGGGCTAGAACACCCAAGTTCTACAATTTCAAGGTAGTGGCTATATGATTACCTACGTGAACTTGAGATTGTGAATATAGTATGTAAGCAAGGTGTTCACCTTATCTTATCCTTGTTTTAACTTTTCCATACCTATGTTCATTGCGCATCCCCACAGCAGTTCGTTCTGTAAACAAATATCTCTGTTGAAACCCAGAATGTTTCCTGTGACTTGTATCCAGTATACCAAGGTAGCACAGGGATAGCTTTGTACCTGAAATCTCAGGATTGGCTGGTGCAGAAACATGTGCTCTGTTTTAAGGACAGGGTGCTAAATATCTCTTTTAAGATGTTTACAGAGTAGGAGTATTAAGAGGGACAAATCTTCCCTTAAAGTCATGGCAGTTTTCACAGGTGCTTTCCTGCAAAAGCAACTTGAAACTTTTTTCCCTTCCATGAAATTTCCCGGTCTTTGTTTTAACATCTCTCCAGAGCTTTGTGGGTCACAGGACCATAGTACTGAGCTTCCCCACAATAATTCTAGGACTAGCTCCAAGACATGAATCATTATCTCCTGGCCTTGATCATGAAATGCTTATACAGCCTGTGTTATACTCTGTCTGTATAACTATTTCATACATTTGGGGCCTTTCCTGCTATTTCCCTGGAGCCGCCTATAGCTGTGCACAGCTCTGTTGCCAATACTGTAACCACAGCCAAAATCTCGGTGTGAATTTGGTGCTGAAAGAGGTTCACTGCCTTGTAATGAAGGAGAGGATCTAGTTCTAAGTCTCATGCAGCGTTGCCCTACCACATACATGAATGTGGGTTTGTTCACATTCCCTGGGGCTTTTCCATCACCCGAGGTGAGGACATGTAGACTTCTTTGCCAGTAAAAGCTACAAAACAGGTACTATAGCTTCTTGTTATTTCCCAAATATACTGCCTAGCCTTTTTAATACTGTCTGAATACTTATGCCTTACTGTTCCACAGTATCAGTCTGATTCTAGCCTTATGCTTCATGGAGCACTAATTTATTCAGGCACAGAGGACTACAAGGCAGCAGGAAAGTGTGCTTCTTCATACTATAGGACACCTGTTTGCCCTTGCCTGCCAAATACCATTTTGTTCGTGACAGTTGTTGTTGCCCCCAAAACAGATTAAATTACAGCAGGTGCTTGGAAACCCAGAAACATTTCAGAGATAGAAGTCTACGCAACTGTAAAGCACTTATTGTGTTTGAAGCCAGCTTATACTTGGAAAGACTGGTGGGGACAAAGTGAGCCACAAGAAGAGGAGCCTAATGAAGCTTGTGAAAGAAACATTCACACAGGGACTCAGTCACGAGCTGCATCTGACAAGATGGAAATAAAATAGACGCTTTCTTGCATGAGAGAAGCAAATGAAAAAGTTTGCTTCATTCCTCATTCAGGCAAGGAATGTTGTGGCAACAGGCGCTCCATGGCTTGGTGAGAAGCTGTAGTGGTGGATTTGAGGCTGGTGCTGCCATGCCATGCCCTGTGCTTGTCCACCAGCTCCAGCTGGTGGTGCTCTTAGCACCTAAAAAAACGTACAGAAAATACAATTTCCTCATTCTTATAAACAGTACACTCAAACCCCAGCAGGTTCCTTTAGCCTCCACCCTGAAAATCCACCATCACAAAACCTGAAACGCCTCAAAACCCTCAAATGTTATAGAAGCTGGTTTTAATTCCTACTCAAATCGACATTAAAACCTGTAACAGACGCCATTAACCAGGAGAAGTGGAAGCAGTATTCCTTGGTGAGACTTAAATATCAGGAAAATGACATCCAGCAAGCTGCAGACAGCTTTCATGAAGGCTCCTTTTAGACAGAATAATTTACACAGTGAGGACTTGGGGCTGGTCAGACCACATCTTGAGTACTGTGTCCAGTTCTGGGCTCCCCAGTTTAAGAAGGATGTTGAGCTGCTTGAGAGGGTCCAGAGAAGGGCAACAAGGATGGTGAAGGGAGTGGAGAACAAACCCTCTGGGGAGTGACTGTGGGAGCTGGGGTTATTCAGCCTGGAGAAGAGGAGGCTCAGAGGTGACCTCATTGCTGTTTACAACTACCTGCGGGGAGGTTGCAGTTGGGTGAGTGTGAATCTCTTCTCTCAGGCTGGCAGCACCAGAACAAGAGGACATGGCCTTAAGCTGCACTAGGGGAGGTTTAGGCTGGATATTAGGAAGAGATTTTTCCCAGAGAGAGTGATCTCTCATTGGAGTGGTCTGCCCAGGGAGGTGGTGGAGTCGCCATCCCTGGAAATGTTTAAGAAAAGACTGGAGGAGGAACTTGGTGACATGGCCTAGATGCTGGGAGGCTTGGATGTATGGAGCATAGCTCCCATGGTTCCACATTTGTGGGTTCGATCCCTGGGTGGGTGTTGGCTTGGGAGTTGGACTAGATGATCCTATGAGTCCCCTCCAGCTCAGAATAAGCTGTGAACCTGTGACTATGCTGATGGTAAGGACCTGCTTGATAGACAGAATGCATTCACAAAATAATCAAGATACATACAGAGATCAAAGGGAACTAACCTGGACCCCTATAACAACATGTAGGACCTAAAAAACCCCAAGAATTATGAACTAATATGATTATCATAATATTGTGAACAATTATTAAAAAAGTGGTAAGCAGGTGGAATAAGCAATATTATTTTTAAAAAATGTTTTAGTATGTGACTAAATATATATTTTTTTACTTATCAGACATATTAAATAACCCCCACAAACTACAAAAACCCTTTAGATGTAAGCTGTAAAATTATAGTTGTTTAAACCAGATACACAATTAATATTTCTACTTTCACTAGGTCATATCAAAATCCTATTGTTATAGTCTCTGTGGATCACAGAGGCTGAAGAAATGTTTTCCCTGAAAATTTAATACTGCCAAAATAAGTTTTTCTTTCTATTAAAAGTTTTCTCTTAACAATACCTCTGTATTTTTGGTCATTTATAATAGAAAAGTATCTTTTAAGAAACCTCAATCACTTAGAAAGGAATATTCTTGGCTTTCACCTGATCTCCACCCTTGGAGGCCAAGAAGATACAATATTAAGAAATAAATTCTGAAAATAATTCCACAATGATTCTGTAACAGGTGTTTTTTTCCCCTCAATATGTTGACAATTTTAAAATCCAAGTAGGTCACACGTCTAAAATCTTTATGAGTTAAAACATTAATATAGAAGTAATCTCATGAGAGCATCAATGAAACCACAGGTGAGTACAGCTCATGACATGCCTACACATTCACAGGATGTGATGGGGGGCCTGGCTGTCTCTTGCTGCATCTGCACCCTGGATTGCTGCTGCACAGGCCTTCAGAGACACAACACTACATCTGCTGGCTTGGTCAGAAGTGCTGTGCATGTGCCATTTATTTTTAGCAGAGCATCAAAGTTTGTGGTCTGAGTTGGGAGTGCAGAATTTATTTAGCTCTCATTGACTTTGGCTGGGGCTAAAAAGCACAAGCAAAACTTCAGAAGAACCAGATTCCTTTTTCAATTTCTCTTTAAGATGGTATAGCCTAGGTAAATTCTGCGGCTCCCGCAAAACCTTAGAGTGGAAGAATTTAATGCGTCTAGGACTCATGAGTTCTAATAAAGAGCAAGACGTAACTCACAAAGAAACCTTCATGGGACAGTTTACAACATGCAGTGGTTTTTAACTGTTGTATAGAATATAATAGACAATACATTTAAAAACACTGAAAAACCCCACTTTTGTTGAATTATGCAACCCTGAAGAATAACAGAACCCAAGTTAAATGCATACATGAAATTTTAAAGGTACTTTCATGTGCCATAAATAATAATAATAGAAAGCATGTGCAAAGCACTATAAGAAAGACTAAAGTCAATTTACAAAAGAGACTAAATTTACAGAATCACAGACTATGCTGAGTTGGAAGAGACTCACAAAGATCATCAAGTAAAACTCTTATACCTGAAGAGGATCATCCCCATTCACTTGAGGGTATCATCCAAACATTTCTTGAACTCTGGCAGGCTTGGTGCTCTGACCACTTCCTTGGAGAGCCTGTTCCAGTACCCAATCACCTTCTGGGTGAAGAAACTTTTTTGCATATCAAGCCTAAACCTCCCCTGACACATTATCAGGCCATCCCCTTGGGTCCTGTCACTGGTCACCACAGAGAAGAGATGAGTGTCTGTCCCTCCTCTTTCCCTCACAAAAATGTTGTAACTGAAATGAGGTTTCCCCTCAGTCTCCTCTTCTCCAGGTTGAGAGCTGAAACCAAGTGACTTCAGCTGCTGTCCTATACCTTCCTCTCAAGGCCCTTCACCCTCTTCATTGCCCTCTTTTGGACACTCTCTAACATCTTAACATCTTTCTTATATTGTGATGCCCAAATTTGCCCTAAAAATGGATAAAATTTCATCGATGGGAAGGAGAAAAGAGAAAAAAACCAAGGGGTAATTAATCCAACCCATGACAGCGTGTTACATTGTCATAGAAGGAAAATAGATTTCATAAGCAGGACTTTCCTCTCACAAAGTTGTGCTGACTGCCACCAATGGCTGCGAAGAAGAGCTAGATAAATAAGTATGAATGTACTTGCATGGTGCATTTCCTTCCAGGAAAATCGCAAATTATCTTTTAGCTAATAATTTGTAGTATTCAATAGTAACAGATAATAATAGATATCCATGATTAATCTGAAGTAATAGATAGTAATAATTATTTATGATCTTGTACAAATATCCTGTTTGACCTTTGGGTTTTTGTTGATGCCAATAGCTTTTTATTAACATGTCTTTAATCTCTTCTTCTATCTGCCAGAGTATCATAATCTGGACATAGTGATTTTCTTCTAGTTACTGATAAATCATCTAGCTTTCCTCAAATTTTAATAGGAATAACAATAATAGAATTAGAGGTTAATGAAATGGCAATTTGGGGCCTAGTATTCTTCTCTCAAATGAGCTTTCTATCCATTAGCTTTAAAGAGAATAAACAGGCCAGAATTTTTAACTAGTCTTTAGTGACAAATTATTTTCAAAGAATGATATTTTTTTCAGGTCCAAGAAGAAAAATTCCTTAAATTCCTTAGGGAAATGGGATTACACCAAGGTACTTCAAAAGTCTATCAGCCTTGAAGTAATACCAGAAGCTTTCCTGATAGCCTGAGATTAGAAGGAACAGAGGAACAAAGCCCATTCTTGGGTAGGGAAGAATATAAGGCAGGAGAGATATGCACTTATTCATTACACAAGAAGCAGTTAATATGATTTTTGGAAATCAGAGAAAGGCTTGAGAATCCCTAGTCACTGACTAAATTACTTAGAAATATGATGTTTCTTCAATATATAATTGGAAAAAAATAGGAGAGAGAGCCTGAGTGGATAATAAAACTGAAGTATTATTTGTTAACCAAAATGACCAGTTAAGTGATAGCAAAAAAGAAATGTAAAATTGTCTAGAAATAAAATAGAGAGGAACATTCAGTGTCTCTCCAGGACAGAGCCTGAGTACATAGGACCCGGTACAGCGGAACCTTAAAACATGAGCCTAAAGGTCAAAGCAGCTACCGCTCTACCAGTTTCAGATTCTCAACTGAAATGTCACAGGTTCTGTTTCATCAACTGCTTAAATGAATTTCAATAAGAAATTCATCAGTAACGCTGACAATTTTAGTTTTTAACAAGCATATCACAATGAGATGCTCAGTTTTACAGATGTGGAGACATGAACAGTGCATCACTCACAGTCATGCTTCCTAAAGTAACATGCAAATTTATTCTAAGCCCTGAACATATTTGTCCTTATGAAATGGAACATAGGAAACTTTCAGGAATCAGTGGACACTTGAAAATATAATTCTAAGACCTAGATATTTCTGTAATTAAATTTTCAGAAGTTTGAGGGGCCAAGACAACGAAGATGGTTTGTTATGCACTAGCCAAAGTCCTGTGGCAGTCTCATATTTCTGAAATCCTTTCTATAAAATGCTGGGGAGAGTTTTTTGTTTGTGAGCTGGGTGTTTTGTTGGTTTGGGGTGTTTTTATTTACTTTAGTTGACTGGGGCTTTTTTCTGGAGACAATTAGGTAAGGGAGGGTTTGGTTGTTTTGTTTGTTTAGAGTTTTTTGTTTGGTTGTGAAGTTTCACCTGTTTGAATTTTTTTACTGCTTAGTAAATAGCTGAAAGTAGCTATTGGTTTAAAAATAAGATATAAAAACTTCCCCCAAAATGGGTTTGTTGATATACAGTGGCGCTTAGTTAGCAGATTCAATGATGTTAGAGGTCCTCTCTAACCTTACAGATTCTATGTCATTGGATAGCCACAAATAAAGAGAGGAGCTGCCTAGGCTCAAGTTGTAGACTCAGTTACATGCCATAGAGTTAATAAGAATTTGCACTTACTGGCAAAGAATGAGCCCAAATCCATAGGAGGTGTGATGCAAAAGGGTAGAATTTCCCTCCTCCACTACCAGGCAGGCCCACTGCACCCTGTAAGGGCTTATTTGCAGGAGAAAGCAGATGGTGTTTGCAGTGTTGTTTTCCAGTTGGGATTCTGCCAGGGAAGGGCAGCCTTAATTTCTGTCCCCTTTTCACCATGACAACTTCGCCAGCCTGGCTCTCACCACTTGTTTTTTATGGCAGTGTTAGCTAGAGGAGAATTATAGGGCAGTGATGTTGACTCGTGATGCTACTGTTGTTCTTTGAGTGAGCACAGAAATTTGCTTCCAAAGCTAGGAATTAATTACAGAAGAGGCAAGAGATGTGATTTATTCTTCACACATTGAAAACAAAACAACTAGTGACAACTAAAAGATGAAGCAATTGCAACCAGGAGAGCTTGACAACTTGCTCACTCAAATTAGTGTCAATTTATGTAAAGGTCAAAATCAGCTACCTTGTGAGCTATCTTGGTTGACACCATAAAGCCTCCCCTTGAAAGAAACTTAAAATTTCTGGGTTTCTGAGACAGTTTCCTGAGGCATAGAAGAGAGAAATACTGTTACCCTGTATATGGCTAACAATGCATTCTGACCAGTGTACATGATAAAAATAATTTCACTGAATTAAAGAGGCAGAAACTGACAAAGAGAGAGAAAGTGATATATATTTTCTTTGCTGATTGCTCACATGTATTTGGCAGGTATGCTGGAGTAAGCACAGCCTGCCTGCAAGAGATTGCATGGGAGTTTGACTCCAGCCATTCCAGCACTTTGTGAATAGCCTTAGTGTCACAGGCTGGGTAACTACAGATTTGTATTGCTGTTCACTTTAAAGCATATCCCTTTGTCATCCGTCACTTCAAGAACGACTTATTCAATGAAATGAGCTTTTCTAGTGTCAATCCTTCCAGCTAAACAAAAAAAAGGAGATGAAAAAAGGAGTATTTCAAAATCTGTTCTTCGTATATGAACAAATGATATGGAGTGAAATACACTATTCTTCAAGCTCCAGAGGTGAATTGGTATCCAGCTAGGACTGAAGAAGCCCTTAACAATAATACCTGATAGTTCTCATTATGCGGCAAATGAAAGTGTTTCACAAGGATCACTTGTAAAGCTCAAGTAAGATATATTTCTCTATTTGGAAGATCAGTGGGATAAGGAACAGATTAAACTACCAGAATCTCTTAAAGGGACTAAATTTCCCAAGCACAAATGAGCCAGATGAGCCAAAATAACCTCTATCTGTCCTGCTTCCCCATACTCTGAGACTAAACAGTTCTTTAATCCTGAATGACATTTGTTTAGACAAGAAGAAAACACCCAAGAGCACAGTCCCCACACGAGTACCCCAGGCATGTTTCTATGCAGCATGGGCAGGCCTAGAACTGCTGCTCCCTGAAGTGCCCATCCCAGGAAGGGAGCTCTTGGGGTGGTGAGCCTCTGCAGGGATGCTGCAGCAGCCTTTGGCTTTCCGGAAGGCATTTGAGTACATGGTGAGACCAGAGCAAGAGCAGCCCTTTGAACACAGAAGGCATCAGGCCTCCTCTCTGTACCCAGTGACCTCCCACAGAAGGGGTCTGTGGTTGCACAGGAATTTCTGCAATGATCCCCAAGAGGACAGGAGGTATGAGTGCTACGGATCTTACTTCAGCTTCAATTTTTTTTGTCCCTTTCGTAATTTCTTGACAGTTTCTTTCTTTTTTTCATGTGGCTTTACATGTTCCTCTTTTGACGTGGTTTTATGTGTTTCATCTAGGACATCAGAATGGACTGCACTGCCTCCCTTGTGACTACCAAAGAGCTGGAAGACAGAAACCACAAGAGAATCTATTCAGCAGCTCTTAGAAGCCTTAGGAGCTTCCTGAGCAGATTAATGGATGCTGTCTGGACAGAACCTTCTCAGCAAGCCCTTCATAGGATACAGACCATAGAGGAAAGACTTCAAGCTCACACTGAGTTCGATTTGCATGAAATCAGGCACTCCTGTCTCTGCAGAAGGAACTTACAACCTTCTTTATTTTTCTTGCCCATCCCCTCAAGCCCTCCCAACATGAGAACACCAAAATAAACCCATATTGCTGTGTGTTGCCTTTCTAAGGCCCCTCAGCCAGGACTGCACTCATGAGCAGAGAGCTGGAATTCACTTGGCTTTGGGCTCACTGCCAGCTAGAGCACTAGAATCAGCAAACATCCTGAATGCACCTAGACCATCAGCTGTGACCCAAAAGCACCAATCCTATTCTCTTTGAGGAAGTGTGTACAAACCTAGAACTACTTCAAAATAAATTGAATGTATTGGGAGATACCAAAAAGTATTGATGTGTAGGAGGCAGGTATTAAGGGAACAGAAACCAGGTTTTAATGGAAAAAAGTCTCTACTGAAATGCTTGATTTCACATTATTGGGTGGGCGTTAGCTTGGGAGTTGGACTAGATGATCCTGTGGGTCCCTTCCAACTCAGAATAACCTGTGAACGTCAACTTGCATTAATGCGAATCATCTAGGCATTGCATGTGAAAAACAGATCTCTCTTTTTTTCATTTAAACTAAACAGTGAACAACAAACTAGCTTAATGTCATTTGATTTATTGCCTGAATAGAAACTAAGCAGGAAGAACAATTAATCCCCTTTGCCAAACAGAACATACAAAGTCTTAATAAGTCTTAAAAAGGCATTTATTGCTGAAATAAAAGTGTTTAGGTGCTTCTAAATAGAAGGAGAGTCAGAGATGACATTTTTTGATTTTATACCATACTTAACAACATCAGCACATGGCTTAGAGACTACTACCTCTGTGTTTGCTTTGAATTAAAATTTCAGTAAAAGCCCAAGCCTCAGTTTTTTGGGAATGCCAGTGTAGTTTAAATTACATTACACAGAGAATGGAAGGTAAGGGAAATTGTCTGGTAGCTATCTCAGGGATGATAAAACAGGGATCTTCATAGAGAAAACAGAAGCTTCAGAAAACAACATCATGAGGCAATAGCAAACGTGTTAGATCTTTCTTGAGGAGGATCCAAAGGAGGAGAAGCACTCAGATAATAGTATTTGAAAATCATCTTGTTTGTTATATAAATGGCCTTGTTTGACGAACCATTCTGTGCAAATAGTGGCTGAAGCCCTGCTTTGGGAGATGTTCATCGCTGAATAGGAGCCCCTAGGGTGGTCTTAGGAATGCACAGTAAAATTGCTGGCTCTAGGGCAGGACTCACCCTCTTACTCTCATTCAGGACAGTGTGCAGTGAAAGGACCAGCCACCTGGTCTAGGTGGACTCCACAACACTAAGTATAAAAGGATGATAGTCATCCTCCAACCTGAGAAGGACAGGAAGGAAATCAGATCCCCACTCTACCACGTCTAGCTGAGCATTAGTACTGCCAAGACTTGAAAATAAGAGCACCTTTAGCCTAGCTGGTTGTTTTTATCAGAGTTTGATTTCCTCTGCTTATTCCCATTAAACTGGATCAGAGTTACAAGACTGAAGAATATAAGGACATGAGTATCTCAAGTCACTTCTGAGAATCAAACGGAGTCTTACATTACTTCAACATGTTAAAAAATGCTTTCCTCTGCATTGCAGTTCTGTTCATGTAAAGAATAGGATATAACAAGGATAACTTCATCCCTTTAAGTTTCAATCCTCTTAGGATACATCCATCTTTTTCTTGGTGCAGACATATCCAATTTCAAAGCTCAGATCTTTTATCACTCACACAGTATCTGCAAGACTTAGATAAGCTTAATGAAAAATTCTGTAACACACAGTAATCAATATTTTCCAGAAAGACATATGTATTGACTAAAATGCTCAGTGAACAGAAGAGGACTCTGTAACATCCCTACCTAGGGCAGCCAACAGTGGATTCGGGGGTGAACACCTCAATATTCTAGTTTGGCTGCCTGTTGAGAGCAATGCAACCCCACCTATGGCCATGCTGCTGAGCTCTCTGGTGTGTGGTTCCCTGCTCAGGCTGCAACACACAATTCCCTGTACAAAAAAATGCTTTCCTGCCACAGAGACAAATGTGCTGTCCCAGGCTGCACTTCTGTGCTTCCACATCAACACATTCCTTTCCTCCCATGTATATTTTTCTTTTTTTTTTTGCTCCCCATTTTGGCTTTTTATGCAGTGTCTTTGCCTGCAAATCAAATGAAAATTAATGGAAGGTAGTATATGGAGTAACTTAGTTCTTGGGAACATCATTTATAGCCAGGTATACAGATTTACCTCCATGAGGGTTTCACTCTCTTAAGGGAAAAAAGAGATAGCTTTATTATTTTCTATTTTGCCTCTAGAAACCAGCATTTGTTTTTCTACTTTTTAAAGGATTACGTTGACATATGTGGAAAACAACATGATGTCTAAGAGCCAAGACACTGCAGCCTGAACAAATGTATAAGAAAATTGTGGAGTGAACTTGCATTTTTCACGCATATGCTTTATCTTTCCTTCCTCACTATTTAAACATTCTTCTCTACTCTTCTTGTTTATTAACCAAGTGTTGAGAGATGAAAACATCAGCTGATAGTTACTAACCCATCTTATATGTTGCCTGGGTCAAAGACATGGGAATGCGGTTGCAAAAGTTGAACGAGGTTGCATTTCCAGAAGACTTAAGAGTCTTAAAAAACATTCTTTATTGAAATCCAATCCTTAAATAAAAAATCAAAATCAACCTCAAATCAAAACACAGAAATGTCATGTAGCTTATTTTCATGAATGCATATTGTAACGCATTTTACCCTGGCTGGATGCCAGGAGCCCGAATGGTCGCTCAGTCCCAATAATAAGATGATATACAAAGGGTGGTTTGGAATAAGGCAGTTTAATAGGAGCACAAATAAAGCAAAGCAGAAGCCCGCGCAGAGGCAAAGCAAAAGAACTAATCTCTACTTCCCCATCTGCAGAAGCGTCCATATCCAGGGAAGTAGAGCTCCTACGCATCTCAGGAAGCAGTCATCCAGAGCAATGAATGCCCCCCATCCTTGCTCCCTTCCTCAGCTTTTATATCTGAACTGACATCATATGGTATGTGGTCAGTCTGGGTCAGCTGGCCTGCTCATGTGCCCTCCCAGAATCTCATCCTCTGTTAGGGGGAAGAGGCAGTGTGCCCAGCTGTAGTCAAAACACTTGTGTGTTATCAACACCCCTCCAAAGCACAGCATCTGAGGACTGCCATGGACCCAGACAGAGCCACTACACATATTTATAACAAATAGAATGAAGAGCTTCACATTTTGTCCTTAAATACTATGTACTCTTCACTACTGTACTTTGCAGCTATTTAATCACCAAAAGAAGCCACAGAAAGACAAAAAATAGATGAAATATGAAATTAAAAACCCAGAACAAGTTCAGCATAGAGTAAGTGGACAAGAAGCCTCTGAACTCTCAGTCCACATGAGAACGCACTTCAGATGAGAAGTCAGCAAGAGTTTAAGTCTTCATAAAAGCATTTATCATAATTTTCTCTGCCTAGTAGCAAGGTTTGTCAGCCCATTCAGACTATCATTATCATTGTCATCCACACCATACTCCACTGAGAGTAATTAACAGTACCTGCCCTAGGTTTTTAGTTTCTCTGTGATCTTATAGCACACTTATCTCATTAATCTTGTCTTTAAAACCTTTCCAGGCATCTGAGTAGGCCTTAACAATTTTGCTACAGAGCATTTCATAACCCACTCCTTTGCTAATTACTGGCTGAACATAAATGTAAAACCTGGCTGAATTAATTAAAAACAGATAGGGTCTTTGCCCAGGTCTCAATCAACTTAAGTCTGCCCCTTGACATCCTGGGCAGCAGCACCTTGTTCTGCTTTCTGTGCTTCCAGCAGTCACTGGCCGAGCTGAGGAGACGACACCAGGGTCCCCACAGTGGTGTCACCTCTATTCCACCAGCCACACTATTGGTGACATCACCCGACCCTGGAACTGGGATGCTCAGGAAGGAGGGCATGGAAGGAGGACTCTGCAGCAGCAGCCAGTGCTGGCTTAGGGATGGACCAAACACAAGGACAACCCAGGAAGGGAAAAGAGAGATCACTTTGCCTTTGTTGCCTGGCTTTACCTGAAGTAACAACCTCTCTCCAAAGTGTGTTATATTGCTCTGTCACTCTTTCTTCCTCTTAGTCACCCCACCTATTCCTATTTCTTTCTCTCTCTATTTGACTCACATTTGCTGTTAAATAAAATCCATACTATTGACTTTGGCTTATGGTCTCATTTGCACCTTAATTTGTGCAGCAGCATTTCTAATATTTCTAATAACTGGATCATAACAAGGACAGAGCTGACTCCTCATTTCCACCAACTGTCTCAGCTTAGAAACATCAGAAGCTCCTCAGTACCGTGTGCACAGTCAGATCAGCCTCTAGCATTTCTACAAATATCAAAGAGGCCAAACAGCATAAAGTTCATTTTAGCTTTAGGTAGCTCAAGATTTAGTCCCAGTAACCTTTATGAGTAGCTCACAGATTTTGAACTCAAGATCTGCAATTTTTGTATTCAAAGATACCTCATGCAAGTGATCTCTTGACGAAGTTGATTACAATAGTTAGCATGTAAGAGTTGAACAAGTACAGCTCCTTCTTCAAAGACTTAATACATCACCAGCTAGTCCAGAAATAATGATCGATGGTCAAGCAGTTTTATAGTTGGGCACCAGACTTTTTAAGGGCAAGGACTTCTAACATGTCCCCTTCTAGGTGTGTGTGGATATTCCTCCCTTGACTGGGGACAACCCTCAAGTTTAACTTCTTGAGGCTGAGTTAAAGACATTTGCCCATGGTCATTGATATGGATAAGTAACTTTAATTTCTGCCTAATAATTATTTCACGACTTTAATATCATTACTTAAATCTTGTTTTAAAAAAATAATTATTACTGCTAGTATAGTGCACTATGCTGTGCAATAAATTCTGATTATAGTCTTTTAGTCTAATCTTGATCATCAAAAAAACCCCTTATTTTTATATTTGGATTTCCATTTTTAATCCTGTGGGACAAGGTTGTATAAATGTTGAGTCACACCTATATAGTCCTTTAGACATAAACTGTTGACCAAGTTTGGGGCTAAGATTGGATCCAGTTCCACCCAGACATCTCTCTCTGAGCAGAAGTTTAGAAAGCAAAAGTGTACTTTCTATACCTCGTGACTCAACAAAAGGGTTAAGCTTTGCGCAAAACCTCCATTCTGCCCATAAAATATACTCCAACACATCCCACGAGGACTCATTTCCTTCTCTGTGATTAGTATGCCTTCCATAGGAACAGCAATCCAGTTGTCATCATTGCTCGCTAAGTAGGAGATTGGAAATATACTACTAAAAGTTATATGTCCTTCCAAGAATGCTTTCTATTGTTTTCCTAAGTCATGGTTAGTCTTAAGAAAATGAAAACGTTACAGAGAAACCAAATAATTTATTTAAAACATTGCCATTTAAATAACAAAGTTAAAGAAAGGAGACTCGCTATTTAATGGCATTAAGACGACTAATTTTTTCAGCACTCCGTAAATGTCATTTAGTATATACAGAAGATTATTTTGTCGAGAGGATCTGTTTCTGAAAATCTCCAATCTCACCCACTAAAACCATACTGAAATTAGGATCGAAGTAATATATTTCAGTTACAATATAGCTTTCAAAGAGTATATACAGTGAATCCCCAGTACATTGCAACCTCTGCATTACAACCCCGCCCAGTTTTTATTCAGCCGTCTGTGAAGTCTCCGGCCCAACGCATGCACAGTGGCTCTGCTCTGCTGAGGGGCAGTGCCACGGTGCCTGTGGGGCAGGACTCACCCCACAGGAGGAGGGGGCCTGCGGATTCTCGAGGGGAGTTGGACTAGATGATCCTTGTGGGTCCCTTCCAACTCTAATATTCTGTGTGATTCTGTGTGATTCTGGGGGGGGGGGGAAGGGTGACTCCCGAGTCAGAGAAGGCTGAGAAACAGTTCCACTACCCTCACTGCTGATGAATTTTCAGAGCTTTGAAAGCCTTCTGAATTAACATCAAGCTTACTGTCAGAGCTCTTCTGCCTTCTTCTGCCTCCCTCCTGTTTTATTACCACAAGTAATCCCATACTGGGAATCCTAAATCATGTTACATGATTTTCTCTGTCCTATTATCAGTTTCCCCTCTGTGGGAATAGCTGGAAAGTGCCAAATTTATTCTGTACAAATTGTTTTAAGGGAAGACTGATGTTCTTCAATCTTTCCTTAAATTGAACACTATCTTGCTGGTGCGAATTTCCTATCAAAGACATTTGAATTGCCATGCTCCTACCCAGTGTGGAGAATTAGATTGATGCTCCGTATTACAGAATAGGTGTTCTAAACAGCTGGGAACACAGCTTACACACACTTAGTGCATTTCTTAATTTTTAATATCTCTTCTGTTTCCCTTTAACAAACTGCAGCCCAGTTACTCTAGGGGGTAGGTAAAGGGCTGAACCTCTCATGCTGCTTCATCAATCAGGATCAATACTGTTGTTTGCATGAAATATAGCTTAAAAGACTATGTGTACTCTGTGAGGGGAGGAGAGGACAGATCGCCAGTCACACCACAGCATTTATCACAAGAAGTGTCAGTTACAAGGCAATGGAAGTGAATACAATCATATCTATCATGTCCATTCTAAATATTACTGGGCTAGAAAATTAGAGGAAATAATGTTTTGCTTTCTAAATTCCTTTCTTCATTTCCTCTGCCATTCCTCTCACACACATGCATGCACATGTTCATGCTCACATACAGCTCTTCTCTTGAAGCTTGCCAATTACCACAGATTCATCTTTCTAAGTACATAATTCAATCCACTGAACATTATGCTGCGGTAATGCTGATGAGCTCTTAATTCTTCTGTATTTATTGGAGCAAATTTATAACTGACCTTAATGAATCCTCCATTATGACAAAAATGTCAGTATCAAATCTCTTAAGAAGGTCTGGCATACAGTGGTTTTAAAAGGTCAATGTGTGGTGGGTTTTACTTTTTTTTTCAAATGGGTCATTTAAAAAATAAGCACTTACATTTAAAAAGACATGATTACACACACAAAAAATATATCAGACTCATCGGTTCAAGTCTTCAGCTAACAGATAAGCATCGTTACTTAACTAATGTTCAGTAAATGCATAGGAAAATTACTTTTTAAAAGCTCTGCTTTTGTGTGCTGTTTAAATCATCAAGAGCCATGTAGTTACAATGGCAGGTTCATGAGGAGACACCTGAAAGTATGATCTAGAAGCAGAAGGCAGGATGAGGAGATAGGGTGGGTATGAGGGAAGAGTGGTAGGACTTGCATCTTTCTAAGGGAAGCACAGGGCCCTCTGCCCTTGGTTGCTGACAACTGCCAGTGAAACTTGATCAAACCAGTTTGATCCATAAGCTCATTTACGTGGTAGAGGATAACTTTCTTAAAAATAGTTTTGCTGAGTTAGTGCCATTTACTACAAGTGAAATGATTTACCTATAAGGTGCACAGTGGTAACAGTGCCTGTTTAGAATCCTGTAGTGGTTGTAAACTCTCAGAGAACCAAACTAAGGAAGACATCACTTCTCTTATGGCATGGGTAGAGAAGGAAAGACAGAGGTTAAAAATTGCTCCTAGGGTGATATGGCAGTTGAGTGGCTGAGGAAGGGAAAGTCATGTTAACTGGGTTTTGCTGCTTTTGCTGCACATGTGCAGTGCAAATATAAGAGAAAGCCTAGCTTTTAGAGCAAAGTATGTGTTCACTGGAAAGTTAACTACACAAGAGAAGGGCTTGAGAGTAGGCACTAGTAGCAAAATCTTATAATAGTACACAAAAATACACACTAATAGTGTACATTGTTTTTAGAGACTTAAATTTGACTTTGAGCTAAGTCCTGGTGAAGGAATGGTGCTCTAGTTCTCTGTTCTGACAGTCTTTCCCAGTGGTTTACAAAACAGAGTGCCAACAGTTCTGTTTAGAGCTGACTGCAAGAGCCTTCTCCAAAATTACAGATGCCCATTCCTTGTCCCTTCCTGTCCAAGAACTGTCTAAAACCAAAATGTTTCTTCCAACAAATCAGCCTGCAACATGAGTGAATTATGAGGAGGAGAAATCAAGACTGTCATCTGCTCAGGGAAAAATAATTATCCCTTGTATGGTACTCCAGAAGCAATGCTGTTATCAAAAGCATCATGCCTGTAAAATAACACTTCTGGGAATGGTGCCAGACAGGGGTCTCATGGCTTTCTCTCAATAGCAGAACAAACACCTAGGCTGATTTGTATTTTCCAAACTGAGTACCAAGTTCCCTAACAAGAACCAGGTCCTAGGCTCACCTGTACCAAGCAGATCTCTGGTGAGAACAAATCAGAGAAGTCACAGTATTACAGTATAGATAAGGCTGGAAAGGACTTTGAAGATCATCTAGTCCAACCTATAATCCAACTTAACCTATCATCTACACCTAGATCGTGTCACTCAACACCTCATCCAGCCTACCCTTAAACACCTCCAGGGTTGGCGAGTCAACCACCCCTGTGGGCAGCCTATTCCAAATCTGGATCACTCTTTCAGTAAAAAACCTTTTCCTAATATCAAGTCTAAACTTTCCCTGCCGAAGCTTAAGACTATGACCTCTCGTCCCTGTGGTCAATTAAGACACTGGGTGGCTAATGATACTGAGAGGCAAGCATTCCTTGGGGACACCAAGATAAGCACTTGATAACATATCAGAGCATCACTAGCTTCCTCTGCCTGTAAATCAGTGCAAAGGGACTCCATGTCCAGCGTGTTGCACTGGGAGCTCTTACTGAGCAGCCACAGACCCCAAAACCAAGTAACAAACCCACACAGTATTAGCAGGTCACTAAATTCTGTCACAAGAACAAAGGGATGATAAAAGAAAGGACTGTCTCTTCAATAGCTCCTGTAGGAAAGTAGGGGTCCTGGGAATTCACCATTTTGTTCCCCACATTGCTGCTTCCCTCAGGGCAGGCACCTGATGGTGCACTGAGCTGACTCAGCACAAGAGAATCTGGGGATGGGAGGCTGCCCTGAGGGTCTGCTGGTACAGTGAAGTGCAGGAAAAGATTATTTTTTTAAAGAAAAGTCATCTGACATATGACTAATTGTGCACTTTTCTCATCTCTGCTCCTTACCTGTAACAGATAAAACATTGGTAAGGGATAATATAGATCCAGGAGAACTGCACTTGTAATTTGGATTACAAGGGAGATAATCAGATTGCCAGTGTTTTTGAGCTTGTTGAGCTTGTTTCTGACATACTGTAATCCTGAAACCAAGTTCTTGTGTGAGACAGTAAGTGGCAAGTTCAGTGGTAATCTATAAAAATTACAGCCTTCTTACTGCTCAGCTCATTACACTGACTCCGTCTCCTGGCCACTCATTCATCTTCATAATCATCCCCCATTCAGCTACTAACCTCCTCTGTGTATGCAGTTTACAGCACATCAGGAAGATGAAGGAGACTGATACTTGCTTCTAAAGAGCAGTGGGTTTTAATTTTTACACGCATTTTAAGAACAAAGATAAAAAAGACATGTTGATATCACGTTTTCACCTCAAAGATTAGAAAAACAAGAATGAAATCAGATTCTATAGCAATGTTAGCTTTCTAAATGTAGTTACGTTTACATAGCAGAACTGAAATATCCATGTCTTAAACAGCACGCTTCTCTTGCACCGTTCTGCCAGAGAAACAAGGGGGAAAGCTTGTGCAAGACAAGATTAAATCATGAGTTTGGGTTAGTACTTAAGAAAAAATATGCCTCAAGACTAGAGCACTGGTGGCACAAGAAAACCTACAGAATGCTGCATGGACCATGCCAGCCAGTGGCAAGGGCAGTCCCCTATGGAGCACCAGAGGCACTGTGCACCTGAAGAAAAAAATGTGGCTTCTCCAAAAGTGCTTTTTCACCCCTGTCTGGAAGAGACAGTGGACCACACTCAGGAGGTGTGGATTACACAAACCACAAGTAGTGTAGAGGGCAAGGAGCAGCTCTGGGGGTAGAAGGTGGCAGAGGCTGATGCCTCAGCCACCTGGCTACCTGTACAATACCTGATTGTTTTAAACCCTGTATTTCATAACTCCTTCTTGTAATAGATTTACAGATGTTATGGGTGGAAGAGACAATATAAGGGCTGACAGATGTAATCAAATTCTAGGCTTTCTACAATCTGGTGAAATAACATACAGACAAAAATATATAGAAATTTGTGCAGTTTCACCGCTGTGGTTGTTTGATATCAGTTTACATACAAATTATTAAATATGAATTGTAATTGTGCAGTTAACCCTACATCACTGGCCCATCACTGCAGCTGCTTCAAACCTAGAGCAGAGGTACCTATCCCTTGCTTCAGCAAGATGTCAAAGGAAGGAGCGCTCCTTCCTCATCCCCAAAAGTGCAGATTGGAGAGGCAATGGCTCAAGCACAGAGACCCCCATGTCTTCCTCAGAAGAGTTTGGGCTATGTGGGACAAGGGATATTGTGCTTCTGTGGATGCAGAAATGGCTCATGTCTCCTGAAAGCAGAAGTAGAAGCCAAGGGATTATTTTATAGTTTTGACCTTAAAAGGCAAATACCAGAAGCACTGCCTCCCAGTCAGCTACATTAAGTGAATTGTATTTACCAAAGTGATAATCTTTCTTTCCATTGGTAACAGAGCAGAAATGAAAGCCAGGAAATACAATTCTTTCAACCTATTTCAGCCAGACTAGACACAAACGGGCTTATGTATGTGTTTCAATTTCAGATATACTCAAGGTACAGTCCTTATAAACTGGAATTTATCAATGAGAAGATACAGCATTTTTAGTTTGATCACATGAAAATGCGAAATTTTCCTTCAGCAATGCAGCTTATTTGTAGAAATTAAATGCACCAAGTATCTAACTGAAGTTGAAAGAAGTTAAGGAGCACCCAGATAAAGAAAGAAGACACCAATATGCTGTTCTGTCTATAGAGTAATGAATATACAGGTCCAGGCTGATTCCTGCTCTGCCTGGCCTAAACTACTTGGCCTGAACATCAGCAAAAGTGCTACTGAGATCGTGGCAGATTTGAAAACATTATGCAAAGAAAAATTGTGTCTTTATTCAAAATATCTATTATAAGCTGGTATTGCATTTTTAGAGGGCTCTCATTATAATGCAAGCAAATATCAGGACTGTAAAATACACTTTTTTTAAAACGTACCACTTTTAAACTGAAAAGTTCCTCATTCATACTGCAAGAGGAATGGATGAGAAATATGAAAAATTATCTTACAAAATCACTAGATTTAAAAGTTTTTCCCTTTCTATAAGGGATGAAACTGACAAAAAATTGTCTGGAGAGCCCTACAGAGGAAAGGGGAGGAGGGAGCTGAAACAGTCCTGTGTAACATTTCCCAAAAGAGCCTCTGCCCAGGGGGTCAGAGCAGCCATTGGCTGCAGCCCTTGTACTCTGGCCACACCCCACCATCTCACAGCTCCAGCAGCTCAGACTTGGAGTTGGTTGCTCTATTCAGATTACAGCATAATTCATTCGATTTATTTGAGATGGAACATGACTGATAATTGAAAGAACAATTGTGGAAAAATGTACTTTGTGGAGCTGTTTCTCAAGCGTATACCTTATTAGGTTTAACGCTCCTTTAGACAAGGAATAAAAAAAGGGCATTCACAATCTTTGCTCAGATGAGGTCCCTGCTCTTTGAAGAGCAGTGCAGAACCCCCAGCTGCCTTTACTTGTCAACCTTGACTCCTGATTCCCTGACTAACAGTGATGCGGAAGGCACTTCTGAGGTTTAATTAATCAAGTCAGTTTCTTTTCTCTATTCCTATTCAAACATTTTGGTCAACAAGTTTGATCTTGTCAGAAAGCCAATAGTTAATTACTTGCTCCAAGAACACTGAGCATATTCAATTCACTTTTCCTCTGATTAAGTCAGTCTCTGGGTTTCAAATAAACATTAGGTAGAACATCTCTTTCAAAAGCATCCCCTTCCTGCTTTATATCCCCTGCATTGCCAAACATGGAGCCATTTTCCCCACAGATCCATTGTCCCAGCATACTGCATGATGAGAACTGTTAAAAGTAATTGGGTTTGTCCTGCTTACATGCTCAGAGCCTGCACATGCTGAGCGCAATTCACATGACAAGCTTTAGAGTATCTCAACTGGCTTTGCCAGACCCTGAAATATGAGAGTTACGGCCAGCATTAGAAAAGCTCAGGAATCAATAGATTCCCTCCTAGCCCAGCCTGACAGCTACCACCAATGGATAACATGCTTCTCCATGGCATTAGTGAACAATGATCTGGCTATCTGGACCAAACTGTTGCTCATTCCAGAACTCTCAGAAAAGGAAACAAAAAAAACCCATCCCAAATGAAGGACATCAGTGTCACTCAAAAGCCATGAGCACAACTTATATTCTAATACAGATTTCAGTTATGAGGAGACAAAAAATCATCATTGCACTCTATAGGGCATATAATAAAGCAAAGCTAAACATTAGAGATCATTTTATTTTTGAACAAAGTGACTACACCTACTAGTACAGTGGATTCCAATTTTGTATTGCAGAACACATTTAATAGGTTCTGGCACAAACACACCAGGCTGTGTGTACACACCCCAGACCTTCTGCAAACCTCACTGAAGAACCCACAGTAAACTTCAAGAGTTAAATGCCATCCATACTTGTAGCTTCTCCTCGGTGTGGGCAGAAGAGGATAAAAAGCATAACCCAATATCTGCTTTGTGAAAATGAGTCCTTGAAATGACCCAATACCTTCAACTAACCATAGAAAAAAGCTTAAGGAGGCCTTCTACACACATTGCCTTCTTGGAGATCCCCTGCCTCCTCATTACTGAGGGAAGTTACATGAGAAAATCAAAGGTTTGTGCAGAGCTAGATTAAAAGAAACTGAAGACTAAGTCTAGCTTTCATCAAAGGGGAACCTCTCATGATCATTTGGCACACACAGGTGTGAAGAATGATGTACTGTCACCAAGGTACCACAGGGAGTAGGTGCTGGCTTTTATATCTTAGTCTTACAAAGCTGGCAATGCATGGAAGAAACACAACACTGTGATTCAACTTTGCTGGCAAACATATAGGAAATGTCTAGAGAAGAAGGATGATCTTCAGTTCCAGGGGCTGGGCTACACGTCAGGAGCGCCAAACTATTCCATTCTGTTGAGTTCACAGCTTTGCTGGAATAAAGCTTCTACAAGTTTGTATGCTTATAAATAGGCAAATACCACTGTGACAGGATTTCATAAAGAAAAAAGTTATTTTTTAAATTAAGATAACATCTCACTAAAAGTTATCAGGAATGTTTGTGAAAACAAATAAGCATTAATTTGAGCTATGTCAGCAATCAATTTTCTAGTGTGGAGACTGATTTCAATAAATGAACATTTCTGATAAAACGAAACCAAAAATTTCATTTTTTTTCTTGATAAAAACAACTGTTTCCATTTTGGGACATATTATTTACCCCATTCCCTCAAGGAAAATAAAATATATATACACAATGGGGCAAATACTATGTTCACTGAACAAACGAGAGACCAGATGCACCATCCAAGAAGGAGGGATCTGGGTTCAAGGAGAGCCTCTCCCTCATAGGGCTTCCATTCACCTCCTCCCTTTGCAGAAGAGGCCACAAACATCCTGCTCTTCAGTCTAGACCAATGAATATTTCATTATTTTAATTTTTTTATCTTATGATTTAGACTGTTATAGTTAAGTCCCCTAACCATCATGTCATAGGGTTGTTTTCTGCTCTTCTATCTAATTAACTGTCCCAATAACACAGAAGCAAATCAACAGGAAACAACCCACTGTACCAAAGGTGTATTACTCACTGACACAATACTGACCTATAAAAACAAGCTTTATCTTTCCAAGGTATATATGACACTATTAGGAAAAAACATGACCCTTCTATCCCAGTTCATGTATCAAAGAGGCAGTGTGCACTAAGAAGTATTTGCTGCTGCGTAGTTCTGCAAAACCACAGATTTCCCTACAAAAGTAGTAATTGAGAAGTGAGTCAATTTATACAAAACATCCTGCCAAAGATTCTTGAAGTTCAGAGAGGGTGTATGGGTATTTTGTGTATCCTGAATAAAGTATGAATAAGGTTATCAGAGGAAAATTCTATGGTGGTATCTTGGTATAACCCATCCAGTTCTGACAGACAACACCCTAACAACCCCAGTTCTGCAAGGACCAAGACTTCAACTGGCCTCATACTTGATCACAGATATTAAGGGATTAAAACTTGCTCCAAAACATATAGGACCATCCTGTTCGCCTCATGCTCCAACTTTCTCTTCCCCTCCTGGCCCTCACAACAGACTGAAAAGCTCGTTGAACCTCTTCTACATTCAGTGGATTTCTACAGTTTAATTCCATTACCTGGGATACAGTCAGGAGTCAGGCTTAAGGCACAACAGAGGAATTTCTGCCCATGAACCTCAGAGCCATAATTCCTGGTAGTAGAGGGCTATTGCCACTGTTCTTTTGCCTTTTAAAATTAACTGCAACCCCTATTAACGTATAGTGTAGCACATTTGTAGTATTTGTATTTTCTGCTCTTTGAAGGGACAAAGTGACATTTTCGTAAGAGTATGAAGGGTACAATACTCTCAGGCTTTTACCTAAGTGTATGTTTAGATTTTTACACTAATAGAGAGAACTCTTTACTTCCTACTCTATTTTTTTGTCAAAATAAACATTAATTCCAGATGAAAAGTAAGTAGTTCCATACTCTCTGGGTTTTCTTGCATAAGTGCTGAATACAAAGCTGTTCATTATTCTCCTGTGAGTCTCTGGGACTGCTGTTCACATGACAGAGCATGAAGTTTGTCAAGATGGGAAAACAAATGGGAATCTAAACATTTCCCTGTGCAGGGTGCTGCAGACCAACAGCTTGTGTGTTCTGAGACAGGAGTGCTTTCACAAAAAATAGTGTGCTGGTGGTTACCCTCTATCAGCATGATTCCTTACATGATGGTGTACAAACCTACTTTTGGGTTTATGTTAGAAAACCTAAGCCTCCTCCTGCAACTGTAAGGAGCTGGCAACAAAAGAAATATCAAAGACAGTATCATTTTGGAGACTGAAACAGCAGCCACAAGGCTTGTGCACTGCTGGAATGTCAACTGCTGAAGTGTGAGGGGAAAAATGTGCTTGTGACCATAAAAGACAGAGAAGTAACACAGTACAGACAGCTAAAACAGACCAACCAAAATAATTCATCCCCTAAAAATAAACTCAAACATTCACCATCACCAGAATGAAAAAACTAATGTAGAAAACCAATACAGAGGCAAAATAGTCTGATAGATTTGTGCTAATGTACTCACTAAAAGATGATGAAATGCTTGGCAAAGGAAGACCCTCCTGTTGTTGATTTCCACTAAGGCCAAAAAAACCTCACCTCATACTTGCACATCATTTCTTTTTTATTATTTTGTGAATAAATGAAATTCAATCAAAGACATACTTGATGCACCAAAACCCTAATGTCATCTCAGAGCAAGGGCTGGAAGACGCTCATATCTATCCCAAAAACACCGTATAAACCTCTCCCAAGATATGCAGGTTTCTAACAAAGATGAATAGTACAATTTTTGCTTTAACATCACAAACTAATATGACTCTTAAGGAAGCTTTCATTTCTTATTCCTCCCTCCACCCCCTGCAGTCAAGAGACTTTGTTCAGCAGCAGTCTGCATTTCAGCTAGAGAAGTAAAGAGGGTCTGAGAAACATCCATCCCAGCTCAGAGAGCAACATGTGAAACCACACAATTTCTAAATTGGAGAGCTCATTTCAGAAGCCAGATCTGATACAGAGCAATGACAAAGCTAAAGAGGATTGAGAGTTATAAAGTTTAAAAAAACCCAACAAATCACCCTCCATCTCCTCTCCCTTCCCCTCACCCCCAATAAACCAACCAAAAACCAAAGAGAAAAAGCCTCCCCAAAAGACCACAATGAGTGAGTGGTAACAACACTTTTCAGCACATCCCAGTGTCAGTAAGGGCTCCCAGCAGCAAACAGATTACCCCCTGCCCAGGCTAGACTTCATTTTCATTCCTATTACACATCACAAACCAAATTCCCAGATCCTTCTGTGGCTTATTACTTCCCATGAAAGCTCCTCTCCTGGGGTATCTAGTAGTCACATTTAAATTCAGCCTTTCCTGACTAAAGGTAGAAAACTGTATCCTTTGAACCCGAAGTACCCTTACATCCCTCCTCTGACCTGCTGAAGCCAGAATTACATTGGCTGTGGAGGTTCCTATGGACTCATCCAACAGCAGAGCTTCCCTAGAGCTTGGGTTGGGTTTCATTGTGAAAGACTACAGTACCTACATCACTGTCTCAACATGCCCCACACAATTACTCCTGGAGTAATGAGTCTGATAAAAGAGCTGCACAACCCTAAATTTGGGTTCATTTTGTATCCAACACAAACTTTTACTTCTGAACAGAAATACGTATCACACGACTAAGAGTGAACTGATGCTTTTATTATATATTTATATATATTTTAATTTGGTATGCATATGTTAATGACCTTAATAAAGGTTTAAAACTAAATACACCTGTTGCTTCATGATTAAGCAACACAAATGCAAAGAGACAACGAACCATACTATTTCATCTTTTTCCAAGCTCACTTGACTTCTCACATTTTAAGCGTTTTTTCCTGGCATACAACAGTTACTTCCACAATTTGCTACAGCTAACCTATATCTACTATTACAGTACTTTTATGTGCTCAAATGTAAATAAACATTATTTGACCATGATACAACACTCCAGTGATTTTTGAATGAATCTTTCTGTATCTTTCATTTGATATGAAAGATATACATTATACAGGTTAAATCTTCAGTTCCTGTACAACATGAGAAAATTCCTGCAGTAGCTTGAGATGAGTTAATAAGAGGAAAAAAATATAATTTGTTATGGCATTTGCTTTGGCCATAAGATATAGATGAAACTGAGAGGGGTTCAGAGCTAAGTATGCTGATCTAATCCTTGGAGTAATAAGGGCATCAATGAGAGGTTTATGGCCTTGATTTTTATATGTATTATAATCCTGAAATCTGTACCACTGGTTTTATTACAGCAAGAGCAGGCGATCATTTTGTTGTAGCCACCTTCAAAATTTTTGGATTTGCATACCTTTATGTATGACCACCCTTTTTTTTTTTTTTTTGTAGCAGAATTTATTCAGGGGCCAAAGACACAGAGCAACATTTACAGCAACAGTAGACCACCACCATTAATTTATTTTTTTTTGAGTTATTGGGTGATGGAACATTTTTGTCAAGCTGAAAGATATGAATACAAGTTCAAGCACTACAAGAAATCTGCAAAAACATCTATAAACAGTATTTTTTTTTTCTAGAGTACATTATTTTCATTTCTATTTTCCTTAGAAAAGCATAGATTATATCTGCACTATTAGAAGTTAGGAAGCATCTGCTTTATGAGACGGATTACTTAATCATTATAATCTGATCTAAAAATAAAGTAATGCTTGCATTCCTATATTGTTAGAGACAGTACTACAACAACTCTCTTTCCAGGCCAGTTCTTTTTGTGCAGGTAAGCATTTTTTGCATTAAAGGATCTCACACACATTTTAAAAAATTTACTCTTTTTGAGAATTTGTGTCTCAAGTCTCTTCCGCATATAGGAAATCATACAGGAATTGATATATGAGCGATAAATAAGGAGCAGAAAAATCATGAGTACCTGTATTTTCAAAAAGAAAACGTGAAAATTGCCAACTTCCATTTGCTGTACTTCTAAAAACTAATGAAACTTATAGTGTCCTCAGTTTTTTCCCACAGTAGGCCAATGTGTCATTGCATTCAGTTTTAATGAAAGCTTGTTGAATTTTATTCGAGGTAGAGGAAACACAAAAAGATGGAAGAATAAAGCAAGTCTTAAATACCCATGTACATTGATATGTATTTTATGAGCAGGTGTATCATATGTCCATTTATCCAGCTATGCACTGCTATGATGAGAGGAAGATTATTCTTTACTTCTACCCATTGTGGGATTTTGCCATCAAAATTAATAGCAAGGATGGTTTTATCACAGCTACTGCACCCACAGATGCTGTACATAATCTTGTGACCAATTTCTAATTATTTATTTTTTAGTCACAGATGATAGGGACAGATGGCAGTTGGGGAAATTCAGCATTATGGGAAGGGGTAGCTCTGAAAAACGACAAACAGATATAAAGCAACATACATATCAATATTTTGCCATATTTGTTTCTACCAAGTGATAGGGAAACAATGTTTTGACTACAACCTCCAGAAAGAGCTAAGACAATGTTTGTTTTCCATTTTTCTTTGAAAGGAAATTTGTGTAATTGTCCACTACTAAAATACTCCAGCATGTGAAGAAAGGTATAGAGCTCTATTATCATTTAGTCAAGCGGCAGCCAAACAGCACATGGGGTTAGAGACGGACAGAACACAGGGGATGAACATATTTAGTGTTTTCCATCACAATTACATCCGCTAAAAGTTTGTTTTCCTGTCTTTCAATGTCGAACCAATAAGACAAGCCTAAGCCTGCAGGTAGAATGGGATGAGAAAAGCTCGCCAGCACTAATTAGTCCAACCATGGGTTCCTAAGACATGTCACACACACCACCCGCTATGATTTTCCATGATTCACTTGTCAGGAAACTGACATTTTTGTGTTTTGAAATTTTGAACAATGTGTAGGCCAAACACCATCATTAAAAACATTTCCTGACCTGAGAGCAGTTGCATTTCCACTACAGCTGCAGCCCACACCCCAGGGATTTTAGAATGCACGATTTCAATTTCTGCAGTTAACTAAAAAACACCTACAATCTACTTGAAGTCTGTAGTCAACGAGACCCTGTCCCAGTTACTTCTGGAGCCTGAGGGTCTCGACACAGCTACCTTTTTATATGACTTGCACACAGCTACTTCAAGTTTTGCATGAATTTCAATGGTGGTGTTTCCTCTACTTCTAATCTGCAGAACATGCAGACAGCTAGTTCCTAAGTAATAGGCTGAAAAAAACCCGTGCTGCTGAGGTACCCATCTGACATCTACCAGGCAGAAATAGTTCTACCCAACCAGGCATGGCATATACTGCATTTCTGCTGGCTTTATACATTTGTGCCGGTTTTATGCTAAATTTTTTGAAAAGCTTGAGTAACTCAGATTAATGCTGTCTGATCTAAATGTAAAGTCTGCTGGGATAGAATGGCCACTAAAAATATTGAGGCAACATAGCCCCCCTGGCTTTTAAAGCGTCAGATATGAAAGGGCAGACATGCAGACCTCAGGGCTTCCTCCTGTCTGAAACAGGTAATGAGATTCTCTTCCTATAAGATAACGTTTCACACTCTAGCCACACCTGCCTCAACAGTGCTGCCATTTCCTGTGGGGTATTTTTGATCTCATAAGCCCCCATTTAAAAATGGATAGTTGGAGCTTAATGTTGTATCCCTTCTTTCCCCTCGAAAGAGACTCAGGCTATAGAGTACCTGTAATACTACCCTTGCCAGCTATTATGTACAAGTGGAGCCCCCAATATATAATATTTATTTTCTCAGTTTCTAGGTAGTGAGTTAAATTCTCTTCCCAGATCATGACATAGGTTCCCTTGAAGTCTATTCTACAGTATCTGCTTTGATTAAACTCCATTGATGTCAATAAGGGTTCTCCAGTCACAGTGAGAGCAGGATAATTTTGAAGGAATGTGTTATGTGTTTAAAAAAAATATTAATCCCTAACTTCTTAGTCTTGCACTTGCTTCTGCTTTACCAAAGTTGCTCTATGACTTCATGTGTTTGGAAACCCAGTTTAAGAGGGATGTTGAGCTGCTTGAGAGGGTCCAGAGAAGGGCGACAAGGATGGTGAAAGGAATGGAGAACAAGCCCTATGGGGAGTGGCTACAGGAACTGGGGTTGCTTGGCCTGGAGAAGAGGAGGCTCAGAGGTGACCTCATTGCTGTTTACAACTACCTGAGGGGAGGTTGCAGCCAGGTGGGTGTGAATCTCTTCTCTCAGGCTGACGACACCAGAACAAGAGGACATGGCCTCAAACTACGCCAAGGGAGGTTTAGACTGGATGTTAGGAAGAGATTTTTCACAGAGAGATTGATCTCTCACTGGAATGGGCTGCCCAGGGAGGTGGTGGAGTCGCCATCCCTAGAGGTGTTTAAGAGAAGACTCGATGAGGAGCTTAGTGACATGGGGTTAGTCACCTAGACCATGTGGGGGTGTTGGGCTGGATGATCCTGTGGGTCCCTCCTGGCTTGGAGTGGCCTGCGAGGGAACTAGGTTTATGTTCACCACTCTGGGGTGTGCGTTTGGTCTCTGTACGGGCGTTAGCTGGTGAGTTGGACTAGATGACCCGTGTGGGTCCCTTCCAACTCATAGTATTCTGTGATTCTGTGATAACAAGCAAACAAAGTCATTACTTTTTAGACAGATAGCTGATTCTTTTCATTTGTCCTCCCCTTCTGGCAAACCTATGCTCATCATTAGTTTGCTGAAAAGCCAGATGATTGACTGCAGCCAAAATCCTGACATGTACAGGACAAGTGGTTTAGAAATTGTCCAAAGACATTTGATCTTTTGGGTATACCTTGGACAAAACAACACCAATACTACAGATTTTACCACATTAGAGCATTCCTTGCATTAGATGTGACAGCAGATAAAGTTTATCTGTCTAAATTAATGTAATACTATAGGAACATGGATGAAAAGCTTGGGCACATGCAAGGGGGTCAAGTTTGCACTCACACCCACTGGGCACTGGGTATCCCAAACTCAACCTGACACAGTCAGGAGGAGAGCAGCAGCTCCACCTGGCACACAGCTTGCAGAAAGGCGCCACGGCCACAGGAGGAGCAGCAGAGCCTCAAAAGAGGTTTGCACCGCTCATCTCTGACCTCAGCAGCAGTATTATGGGATAACATGATCAAGAAAGCTTGACTGGATAGACGTTCTTATTACAGTCCTAAGGCAATTTCTCTGTAGTTTCACGGTGATTAATAGACTTCAGTGAACAATAAAGCTGCTTCCTCAAAGTAATTCAGTACCTCAGCTAGCGCCAAGGCAGTAATATCCTGCACCTTTAAACAGGGCTTTGCAACTAGGAGTATAAACATTTAACAGGTTCTGGAATGAATTAGGGGGCAGTATTTTTCAACAATGAGTAGACAAAAGCTCAACAGATTTTGACAACACAGAAAACCAGCAAAAATTTTTTTTAA
Source organism: Pitta sordida (assembly GCA_013390025.1). NCBI lineage: Eukaryota > Metazoa > Chordata > Aves > Passeriformes > Pittidae > Pitta > Pitta sordida. The sequence continues at coordinate 157,763 of WEKX01017874.1, forward strand.
AATTGCTTATGGGAAATACATATTGCTTTGTTGCTTCTAAGTAATTATATAAAAATATTAAAGTGAACTAGCAAGCCTCAGATGAAGGGGGAGGAGAGGATAAAGATTAAAATTCACTAATCAATCTATGTAGAATTTGAATTAATTAGAAACTAATCCTATGCAGATTAAAAAAGAGAGGGAAAAGATAAAAAATATGAATAAAACAAATAATAAAAAACACTATGAAAAATCAATTCCCTTTCCATAAAAGCTAGCCATCCTAATTCATTTCCTCTACAAATTTATTACAAGTCTGATTTAAAACACATAAGTAACAGCTTAATCTTCCACAGGATTTCCCTGTCTCATGCTTCCCTTTTCTTACTCCAGTTGATCTTTTCATATATGAAATAAAACTCTCCTAGGGGAAAGGTGGGAAGAAGAAACAAATGCTTGTCTTGCAGAGATGCAATCAATAAGCACTACTCTATTTGAAGCAGCTGAGAAGCATTTCAAAGGAAATCCCTGTTTGACTAGAAAATGTCAGTGGCAAGAGCCCTAGAAGAACATGTTTCCACACCTGGGAATTAAAGAACTTAGAGAAAGTCAGCTTTAAGGATATTGATGGTAGCACATTGATTCTTTGACATTTTCGTTGCTCTGACACATCAGAAAGTTTAGCTAGAAATACCCAGCCGAACTTGCAGCCAGATGAATATATGAAGAACCTGTGGAGCATAGGACAGCAGGCCACTCTGGGCAGCACTGTCATGCCACATCCCACATAGCCATGCTGGCAGTGCCCCAGCCAGCCTCAACACCGGGGCACAGGCAGGCCTTCCACTCAGCAGCTCTCCCACATACTCTCATTTTCAAGGCAGTTTTTCTACTAAAATGCAAGTATTTTAAGAACCACCCACTATCCAGTGAGGGGTGGCACAGTTCTGCCACTGTGACATGATTACCTGCCAGACACTGGCACATACTGATGAGCCTGATCAGCTCAAGGTTAACAACCTGCACCTTCAAAGTGGTCACCTCTGTTATACCAGCAAGGAGGTCGGCCCATTTCACCAGGTTTGGGTCACAGGGAGCATCTCTCAGCCTAGATTTTATAACTGCTGACATGTGGATGTTGCCTGACAGTTTTCTCCTATTTAGGTGTATTTCTATTATCTATTATTTCTATTATCTTCTTCACAAATAGATGGCAATTTAAAATTAAGATGTTTTCCAGGATAAGAATAAACCTTGCTGTTCACATATTTGCATTTTCTTCATCTTCTCAGTGTAAAGGAAGGCAGTGAACAGCAATGCCAATGTCTCTACCTGACAAAGACCACTGAATAAATTTTAAATATTTAGGTAAAGCTTTTTGCATAGTAATGACCACAACGGCATTGAAACCTGAACTGGATTAAATCCTCTCAGTCAAGAGTGAGATTTAAACAGAGACCTTGCAAAGGGAACAAAACAAGTAATCAATCAGCAAAGCTCATGTCTTCCCAGAACCAGCATGGGGACTCAGAAAACATGAGGGAACATGTGCTAGAATCTCCAGGGTTAGTGAAGAGGAGCCAGAGCATCATCTGCTGCAGATTGTTTTCTGCTATGCTTGAGACATGACACAAAGATGGAGTCTTCGCCAGGCTATCACCAGATCAGAGTTTTTAGGGATCCGAGTCAGTTCAACTGGCCGACATAAAAGGTTTTCCTCAGTAACATCTCAGAAATGTACAATAATGAAATGCGTGAACTACTCTCCATTTCTATTGATCTGGTGAGCAACATCACAGACCTACCTTAAAATTAAGTCACAAAGGAAATCAGAATAATTAAATTAGATGAGAGTGATATTGAATTAGGAAGGTGTTAAACTGCCAAACAAATATAGCAGATAAGTAAGGCACAAATCTAAAGCAACAAGAAATCTTCGCATAACAGTCCAAAACCCAGAAACTCAACAAAATAGCTTTTTAAAGAGAACTAAAACACACAGAAAAGCCATGAAAGAATAATGAAAACGTGGGGGAAATATGCCTCCTGGAGGAGTGAAATGAATTTAACTGGCTAACCCTCCCAAATCTGTTTTTGTTCTAATTATCAGCTTGGGACATCTTGCATGAAACAAGTGCAAAGGGGAGTGACAGAAGCAAACTACAATTTTTCTAATGCCAGCTGAGTCTTCTCCTCCTGGTCTCACTGTTATTATGGAGACTCGGGTTTCTTTTCGTGGATAGAACTCCACCCTTTGCACAAAACAAAGCGTTAATGAGCTGTTACGCTTCAGACTGTCACTACAGTCTGAAGTCAGGAGAGGTAGGACAGAGACAGATGAGAATTTCCTCAGCAGAGTTTCTTAATCTCACCAGCAACAATACTCTCATTCATACAACTATGCACTCAGAGCTAGAAATGAATTTTAGTTAGTGACAGTCTGAGGCATCTCTTATTGTACAAAAAAAATCAGGGAAACAGCTGCATGTCTCAAGCATGCAAACCACTACAGTTTTTAGAAAATCTCAACTGCTTGCTTGGATAGATTCTGTCATGCAAACAGACCAGTTGTCTGCTGAAATATACCAAGTTCTAGATCAGTATCTAAGAGTATATTCAGAACAACCCAGAGAAAAGGTAAGGGGGTTTTAGTATGTGTCAGTTTTTTGTGTTGTTCGGGTTTTGGGATTGGCTGGTTGGAGTTCATAAACTCCCTTTACACCTACAGAAGACTTGTTGCTAAAGTAGGCAACTAACATTCAGAATGTAGACAGACAAATCTGGTTACTAGGTAGCACGCTTTCAAGGAATACCATCTGCAGCATAGTCATAACACAACTGGCCGTTTGCCATTGCTCTTGCCATGTTTAGTGCAATTGTAATTTTTTCCCTGTCTCATAGTACAGTTTAAGTTTTCCTTAAGCCTTGGGCTACATGTCACCAGACCCTCAGACACATTCTGATAACCTCTAGAAAGTAGTCAAGAGCTGGAGAAATTAATCTCTGAATATTAAATTACCTAGCAAACTTAGTGGCTTTTCTCTCCCAATTTCTCCTAGAACAGGACAGGAGAGACTCCTCCACAGGAAGACAAAACCTAATGAGGTACTGTCCTGTTCTGAATTACCCTCCAGCTTCATTGACTGGAGAGAGACTTCAGTCTACATTTTGGTAACACAAAATTGCCCCCTAGATCATCACAAAAAATACAGTCACTTCTACATGCAGATTTCACATTGAAATCGTTAATCACTCAAAGATTTAAGACAAGATATTATATTACCAGTTTTCTGGCCCACTGCTGCTCTGATTGCACCTGACCACTCACTGGTCTGAAATTAAGCATCATTTATGAGAAGGTAGAAGACAAAGAGGTTTTTTGTTAGTGGTTGTATAAAAAAAGAGTTAAGAGAATATAAATCAAACTAAAATAATCTGTTGTTATAAAAAGACATAGGATACTTTTGTAATAATTTGTAAGAAAATTTTACCTGTACTTCAAATAAATTTTTTTACCAGTACATGTAAGAGTAATCCACCCCTTCAGGCTGTCAAAAAATGAGTCAACTTCAGATAAATCAAGAATCAAGAGCACTGTGATAAAGCACTAGTTTAAATTTAATCTATATGCCATTAGGAGTGTATCTAAGTATTTAGTAGCCATCAATGTGTTTTTCTACACATACTTAACATATTTATCCTCATAAAGCTCCAATGCTAATTATTTAAGGTGTCAGTAAGAAAACTCTGCTTTGCCCTTACCCCGCTACAGAAATCAGTTGCCATTCTGCACAGGACTAGTATCCATTTGTGGATAAACAGAAAAAGGCATTTTGTTTGCAATGGGCAATTTCAATTTACTGCTACCTGAACTTATATTCCAGATAGATCTCCGTCAAAAAATTTCATGAAGTTTTAGACAATTCATTGTAAAATTTCTATTCCTGCCAAAGACTGAAAACAGAGTTGTTTAAATTTATTCATGCTGAACAACTAACTATGAGAGTGTCAAGGAGTAAGAAAAAACGTGAAACAACCAAACAAAACACAAAGAGGAGGGAGAAAATGAGACCTTGATAATTTCAAGTGTAAAGCTGCTTCATAATTCATCAGCAAACTGAATTGTCACATACAGGAAAAAAGGAGGAGTTTTAGCCTTTAATTTACCGACAACTACTCAAAGAAAATCCATCTCTGTCGTAAATTGATATGAAAGACAAAAGTCTGCAAAAAAAAGGATGAAAATATATGAAGAAGTTAACAATGTTTTTGATGGTGACTGGCCTGAAAGTGTTCAGACCTCCTTAGAAATTGAGAAGCAACTTGAAGACAATGGCAGAAAGGCAGAAGAATACAGCTTCACATTAAAATAATAAAAAAATCCTAAAGTAGCTTGCAGTTTAGAAGAGTAGAAGAGTTCATTAAGAGTAATTTAAGACTCATGATATGGTCATTTATTCTCATCTCAGCTCCATACAGAATGTCTTATCACTAAGAGAGACCTTTTGTTGCTGAATCACATTATTTATATTACTTAGGGAATTACAGTATTTGTACCATTTATTTGCATGTAATACAATTGAATTTGCATAATATTGAAATATTGAAAACATGAGTGCCTTGATTAGGAGAACCCACCTGCACAACCTCCCAAGTATTAGTTCCTAGTTATTCTTTTAACCCAAGCATTTCCATCTTCCGTGTTAAAGCTTCCAGTGAAAAGCCAAATTTTATCTAGGCTACAATAAAAGAAGTTGCCGCTGCTTAAAGCTCTTTTAATCCCAGAAAGCCAACATGTGAGGACATGAAATCATTCTGACTCACAGGAGACACCATGCTCTGTCAGTTCTGCTGCCAGGATAGAAACATCACAGATGTGGTGCTTTAAACTCTCCTCAACTGGCTAAGCAATGAAGGAAACAAGAGACTAAAAGCTTGTTTTTTCACTGAATATTGGCACAGAGAGCAATGCTGTATATTTTCATGACAACAAGCACATCCTTTAAAGCCTAGTGCCTTAAAATCCTGAATTACTTTGTCAATGAGAATGTATTTTCACATGTGAAAAGACTGCAGATAATATTTTTCTTTTCCGCCAACACCCTTATCTTGTGGAGGATGCACGTTGCTGCTTCAGTACAGCCTCCCAAGCTGCCTGTGGTGCTAAGGACAACAGAGCAGCCTCGAATATGGAGCTCCCTTTTTGGTACCTAAAGACATTCCAGCTAAAGGAAACATTTCAGTAGCGTTGTTGTGTTTGGGCTCAGCATTTCCTCCAGGTAATTCAGGGCTAAGTGCTTGCGCTGGAGAAGAGTAATATAAACAGTTATATTTCAGAGGGAAGACACTGAAGTTTCACTGACTAGTGCTCACTTTTAGTGCACAGAAAGGGGTCTCAGTTATGCAAAACTCTGCCCATCATCTCAAAGACTCTGCAGAGTTTGAACTGTGGTAACTGATAATACAAACCCCACTTTACAGCCCCAAAGACAGGTTTTGCAGATCAGCATTTGAAAAACTCCTGAAAACAAAACAAAAACCAAATGGTACTCCTCAAACTTCCGCAAACAGTAAAGGCTCGAGTTTGTTTTTGCTCAATGCCCGGTTAATCCAACACAGGTTGGAAGAACTAAATCTGATACTTAGTTTCCCAAGCAGAAGGGCAGCAGGAAAGAAAGAGATCTAGTCTCCATTACAGCATGAATCTCCCTCCTCAGGAATTCTTCTTGTCAGGTTATGAGATAGATTTATAACAGCTTTAGGTGTTATAGATTGGATTAAAAAAATAATTAGCATTTTACACCTGTAAGGTAGCAAAAGAGTTTTAGCACATGCACATTTATATTGATTTGTTACAGTGCAACAATTAGCAGAGTTTTGTATCTCTGGACTATCTTCCCCTCTATGTCAATTTCACTAAAAATAAATGTGATATCAGCATGAAACACTGATGCACCCCTCTATGCATACTAACAGCGTTTGTGCAGATACAAAGCCTGCCCACCCCTGCTTCTGACCCTGGTCATTTGGAGACTTCTGGAGACCAGGAGGAGGTGGTAGGGACCCCTGCCCAGCACCACCTTCTGAGCAAGTATTCAAGACTAGCATTGCTCCAGGCAGTCAAGGGTATTATAGGACACTTAGGACAGAGTTGATTACCTTAGCTACTTGATTAAAAGCTGTTTGATTTATAAATGACTAACATTTTTAAGTGAAGAAAACATTTCTGTGGCAAAAAAAAAGGAATTTACGTAAGTCTATAAATCTGTTGTAATATTTAAGTAATGTTATGATTGTCTTTCTATGAAACTACTATTAGGTGAATATTATGGTTTCACTTTGTCAGTTCAACAAAATTACATATTGATGCCTTGTTTTTCCACAGCAGCTTACCCTGCTGTGTTTATTTTACTTGGTAACAGAATTTCAAATTTTAAATAAGTGTGCAAGCTGAAAAAAAGGAACTCCATTAAGCAATGTTTTATAAATAAACAAAAGGGATCACAAAAAATTATTTTTGTAATGCCTTGAGATTTTCTGAAGTTGTAAGTAAGCTCTTCAAAAGGTAGGGAGAAAATATCTCAGTGAATCATGCTAAAAATGGAAAAGAACATAAATTTAAATCCCTTCCTTCAATACATTAAGATTAACACTTATTTTTCTGGTTCAGACATCAAGTAGTCATAAGAGAATTACGAATTTACTGCACTAAGCCTATGTTTAAAACAGAAAAGTCAGGTGCTCCTATTTTCCAGTGAAGATATATGTTTTCTAAAATGGATCTCTTACATAGTAGCTGTGTTTTCCTTATGGTATATTTGTGTTGACATGGTGAATAACCATTAAATGAAGGGTTTAGTACTCTTTCTAGTCTTTTCTGGAAATATCATTCAAGGCTCTGCTGGGGAAAACAAAATAACACCTTTAAGTGACCATTTTGTTACAAAGATGCAATTTCTTAATCCTTTGCATTCTGTGATTTTGTTTAAAACTCTTTTAACAGTTGTATGTAGGACTATCAACTAAAGATAAGGAATCCATAAATCAGATCACGTGGTTTTCTGCCAAAATTTCATTCCCATTGTAGAACCAGAACCTGCCACTTGTATTTCCATTGAGGATGTATCCTGCATCATGAGCAGTCTTATGGATATCATTAGTCTCATTTGATTGACAGGGTAAGAAAACAAGTACACGGTATGGCAGAATTGAATTTTTTAGAATGAAAAACTATATTTGTAATTGCTTTTATAACAAAATCATCTCAAACACCAGCTCCTCAGCTCCCAATTCCAAAACAGAGGACACCACTTCACAAGCACTGTAGCTTAATACTTAAGACAAAGTACCAATAAATTTTTAGTTCCATTAAAATACCTCTGCACTCAATTTTTCACTGTATTAAAATCACTAGAAGGCAGTTGTTCAGCTTGTCATTGTGTCTATTGGTCATATTTCTTTCTCTTTTCAAGAAGACAACAAGTAACATTAAAATGTTGTTAACATGGGGTTATAGAACATATCACAGATGTTACTGAGCAAAGAATGCAAAAGGGCTTTGGGGGTAAGAAAAATATCCTCCCCAGCAGACCCAAAACTGCACTTGACTCTTACTTTTATCTGTAAAAAAAATTATTCTGTTTCTATACCTGTAACTGACCTTTTTTAAATAGCTAATAAAATTTTTTTTCTTCTTCACAGTTTGTCACTTTACAGCATATGTGTGCCAGGGTAGCACCAGCAAGGAGCACATCCTGAGCTCTTACCTACCTGCTACCAGAAAAACTATTTTTCTACCACTAGTCCATTATGAAATTCAAAACACAAAAAGTGCAGCTGAATATATAGTCAAGAAGAATTTAGTAAGAATTTCCTCTATATAATTACTATAAAATATTAAATATATTAAAATTACTTTTAAACTACCTCAAATGACATTTAAGGAGATTTAATTGTGATGATTCACAATGAATATGTTATCCATTTTAATATACTCAGCAAAAGAAAGAAGGGTTACTTTACCCACACCCTTCTTTCAGCTCAGGGCAAACCCCTCCAGGATGGTGATGGTTCCACATGTGCCAGGCAGTGTCCCAGCCAGCTGGGCATAACCTCACCATCATCACTATGAAAACAGATCTGAATAGGTAAAGTCTCTTTTCCAAGATAATTAGAACTCACAGATACCACACAACATTAATGAGGAAACAAATGCATGTGAGAGAAAATAATAGACATACTGGGGCCCCATCTGCCCAGAGCACCAACAAATACTATGAGCACATACCAAAGAAAGACAATCTGTGGCATCTGAAAGACAAATAAGCAGTCCGAGTTGTTCAACTCGGCGGCAGCTAAAATGTCTGCTAAACCCCAGAAATGTGCAAGGTATAAAGGGCTTTAGCTTTGTCAAAACTCATTTTCCACATGGAGCCTGGCTGGGTTTCAGAAACCAGCTCAGCTGACAGCACAGTTCAAGTGTCAATTAAGATAACACATCAAACAATTTATTAGTTATTAAGCAGCTACTCCGACATTACAATTAGTTGCTTGCTACTAAAATTTGGTCATAGTTTTAAACGATCTCTTAATAGTCAGGGTGGAGGAAAGCACCAAGTTATGAGGGTGGGAAAATAAGGATACAAAAATAAATAGAGCTGAAACAAGAAATACTGAGGTCAATTGCTATATAATCTTAGTATCATAAGACATTAAATGGATCTGAATTTGAAACAAAGTTCAGAGTTAAGAAGAGAGCCTTGTCTCATACCTAGTAGCATTTTCTCCCAACACATTTTTATATCACTTTTCATGGAGTGCACTATTATTTACAAATACTCTTACTTGCTACATGCCTGTTAGTTATCAATTTGCAATGTACCCCTTATCAATTTGCAATGTACCCCGAAATGTCATTATTGCTGATAAAATACTTTAAAATTCCTAATAAGGTCCTAACTTGTCTATGTATTTAGATATGAAAATGTAATTTAGAGAACACTGAATTTCCTGAGGATGTTTTCTATTTGATTTCCCTTCTCCACTATGTCAAGCCTTATTACTTCAAGGTAGGCACATCTGTTAATTTAACTAATGTTAAGAAAATTCACAGTAGCCATATGCCTAAATTAATGCTTTCATTTGGAAGCAGCCTTATCTCAGCTAGAGCAGGTCTTTGGTAAGCATGGTTTGTTTTTGTATTCATTAATGGGGCTCTAGTTGCCGAGGTGTCCTTGTCTGGATTGACTCTGACTCACTGGAAATGTCATTACAGACAGGTAGAGGCCCCAGGCAGAGATCAAGGTTCTTTTATCTTCAGCATTTCATAATCCAACACTAAGAGATCACTGCTCTTACAAAAACCAGAATGAGATCTCCAGGAATGAAAGGGCACAACAGATGAAGTGAGGAAAGAGGAGGTGGAGAAGAAAGGCAGTCAAAATACATTGCAGTAAATGTACCACTTAGATTGAAGTCTTGCAAAATTGAAGTTGACAATTGTTTGGGACTTTATGACTTACCTAATTTAGTTTCTCAGTCAATACAACGATTCCCTTTTCCTCCAACTTGTTTTGGGGAGAAAGAAGGTGGTGGTATTGACTGTTTTTCCAATTACTTTGATATATATTTCCCCCGCCATGTTCTATTTCTCGAAGTACGTATTAACACCCAGCAAAACGTTTGAGTTCCCTCCTACACAGACTCTCTCCTCCAGGCACTCTTCTGCCTCTGTGTTATTCAGAACCATAAATGCACCTTTCTAAAGAGATGCTTTCACTGTAGTTTTAAAACAATTTAAGGCCAAAATTCCTGGGACAAAAAAAGAATGCTGTTCCTTCCCCACCCCTCCTTTTGGAGCTCATTGTTGCTGCATCAGCAAACTGACCCAAGTCAATACATTCTGTGCGAAAGTTGCTGCCAGTGCAAGAAGGGTGGGAGAGCCTTTGGAAGCAAGTGTGCGACTATCTCTTTTCAGCAGAACGGTGTTGGCTTTGATTCATTTAAGTCTGCCGTTGAAGTATATTCTGGTCCTTTCTCTTTCTTGGTCCTTAACATCATGGTTTCCAAACCACGCCCTGCTTAAACACCCCTGTGGTGATTGTCTTTCCCTCCTCTCCCATTCCTTACAGTACTGGGCTTCACTGTTGGTTCTGTTTTATCCACAAACTCTCTGCATGTTGTTCTTTAATTCTTGCAGTACTGTTGCATCTCAAATCATAGGACAACCAGGGCATGAGGCAGACTGTCATTACTGAATGTCTAATGAAAGGTAGGGAGATAATTAGTTTGATTACTGCAATGCTGAAAGGGAGCCAAAGAAAGCAAGGTGAACAGAAACTGGGAGCATTGGCAGCACAAGTACAGAAAGTGATTTTAGCAGCAGAAAACAGGTATAATTATGAACAACTCCAAGTGTTGGAGGTCAACTGAAAGATGTTTAAGCAACAGAGTTGTGGAACAGTGCAGACATGAATGAGTGTCCAGGTCTTAGAAGTGTTAGTGAGGTAGGGACACATTGGACCACAGACAATAGAAAATGGACAGAGCAAAATATTATTGCTATCCACAGTACAAGACAGATGCAGGGAAGAGACATGGAAGAGGGGAGTGGAAAAGCCAGAGTTTACCCATGTGGTGGTTGAGTTGACAGCAACACAGTGACTGATTTTAGTCTTCATCTAACAAGTATCTGGCACAGCCTGCCATAATGAGTTCAGAACTGTGTTTGCCAAGGGCAAAGTCTCTCCTCCTGCTCCAATCCTTCACAAGTGCCTTCAGTAAGCAGAACAGCTGCCCCCCTGCTCAGGATAACAGACCTGCTTTCATTAGGTAAAATTCATACCACATCATCCTGCTTCCTGGCTTCACAATCTCTTTCATCTTGATTAAAGTGCAGCCTTGCTGGAGAAATAGAGCAGCCGCCAAGACTATTTTTGTCTCAGTCAAGCACAGTTCCAAGTATCATTACCACATGGGGGTTACCATTTCCTATCCTACAAGTTTCCGGAACAACATTTTCTGGTCAAAAATTGTTTCACTAAAATCAAATCACTTCCTTCAGAATGCAAATCTTTATACTTCTTGTATGTGATAGAACACATTCAAAACTGAAAGCCAGTTTAATATATTACAGCATAAAGCTCTATTTCAAGAAGGAAAAATGCTTACCATAACAGGTTTTTAAAGAAATGTTAGAAAAACCTCCCCACTTATTTTTACTCTTCCTTCCATAAAGTTCCGTAAGAGCAAAATTTCCTCCTGGTCCTGAGCCTTCCCCTCCAACACCATCAACAGGCTCATTCCTACTTTGGAAATTATTACACTACAATAAAACTTCAAGTGTTTTTCCTTATTTGCACTTATAGGTGGTTTGGTTTGGGTAACAATATTTGTTTATGAATATTAAAAATACTAAATTTATATCAACTCCAGTTTTTTTATTCATGACCAAGTACTTCAAATAATTATCTCTGAATCCTGTCCCCTTCCCATGAAAATGGAAATTTCTGTTCAGCAAAAACAATCTCTACTTAAAATACCAGACTATCTATAAGCCTTTGAGGCAGCAAAGCTGATGCTCACCACCAATAGAGCACAGTCCCTTCAGTGCGTAGGAGTCTACCAACTTGTTTTTCCCCCAAAATCTTTGCTACCAGTGCTGATTGAGCCTTGCAGAATTAAACTTTCTTCCACTACATAGAAAGATCACAGAATCACAGAATCACNCACACAGAAAGATGTCACATAGTTTTCATTTGTGGGCATGATTTACAGTTTTTAGTCTTCTATAATAAAACCAGTCAAGTAGCTATGATAATTGTGGTAGATTCCTCATCACTTCTAGTTATTTAATTAAAATACAGTTTAGGTCACACTAGAATTTACCTGTTGAAAGTCTTGTTATTAATCATCTTGCCAGAGCTGCTCTTCACTTATCAGGTCTTGTCACCATTGCTTGCAAAAAAATATTAGTTTCTATTTTCCACTAGATGACAAAACATGCCAAGTTTCTCTCTGTGTACTCCAAATGAAAACTAAGATTTACAGCTAGCAAAAATTGAGACAGTGTACTCTGTAATACTGCATCTCTTGGTGACACTGAATAGCTAGTTTTTGTCAGTTTGGTAAGCTAAAATTTATGGCACAGCTGACAACTTCAGTGAAAACACTGTTCGAGGATGTTGCATACAAGTTAGTGAATGATTGTGTCAGTTATATGTTCTGAGTAAGATTAATGGCACAGGAACATAAATTTACAATCATCACAAATGGCAACTGAGTGACCATCTCTACCACTTCTGTTAAACATTAGAAGGGGAAATCCTTAAAAACAAGAACTGCAAGAAATAATAAATTGACAACCATCAACATGCAGAAATTCAGATGTACGCCATTTCAGTAAAGCAAAAGCTCATTTTGCGCTGAGTTCTGTGCATCTGATACCGTGATTGATGCTACAAATTACAGAATCAGAGATGACTATTATGATGTGAGGTCCAGGGGAAATGGGTAGGAACACAGAAGGAACTGATTCAGCCAGTGAGGACACCCAGGGTCTGCTGCCACCTCTAGTGTCAGATTTCAATTAACATTGTAATACACTACATTTAACCCTGTATTTCATCTAGAACATCTATAGCACAAATCAGTCACTTTATCATAGCAATTTTTAAAGAAAACAATCTGAGCGGCTTAGTTTGTTCTTTCACATCTCAAAAGCAATATAGTCCTAAAACACCTCTAAAATGGCCAAAAGCATAAGAGAAAAAGGATTGTCAACTTGTACATATATTTCAGGCTAGAAACATCTTTTTTAGGTCAAAGGACGAAGTCTACCACCATAGCTGGTCAAACAATTTCATTCTATTATCCTTTTTTCCTGCCTGACCATCCCAAATGTAGAATTGTTGCTCATACTGCTTCCTGCTGCACCCAATTACTTTTCCTTCTGGAGTCTGGACCCAAACAACTTGACTGATTAAATAGTCACAAGTAATGAACAGACAAGAGTCAGCATACTCCTCTTGTCTTGACACCTGAACAGTGCAGAGGTGGAATAATGGGGGCAAAGGACACTATTCAAACACAGAAAAAACCAAATGAAGCAATAACAAGTGAGAAAATGTGTCAGAGCAGTTTGGTAGAGACACAAGTCTAGAGAGAATGACAGGCACCATGGGAAAATACAGATATGTTGACAAAGGACATGGGGAAAAGTCATAGAAAAAGGGCACAGACAGAAGCTGTACTGGAAGCTGAAGGGACAGGAAGAGATGTAAGCAACCGAGGATGTTACAGTAGCAGAAGAAATCCTACTGAAGCTTGCACTGCTACACAACTGTAAATTAAACAAGAAGCCTCACCTCTCATTACTACTTTCTCACAAAGCCAAAACCCACATTTCATCATGTTTTAGTATCCTATTCTCATAGCCGAATGACTCCATTAGCTCAAATTGCATAGGTCTGCACTGCAAGCATTGGTGCTGACTTCTTCCTAGAACTAATTCCTTCACAAGTAGAGTTTCTTTAAAGTTTCTAACTCCATAAGCTCTATCCAATAGCATACCAGTCTAGCACATTTTTCAACCACCTACAGTTGGCAGGATAACATTGCTTGGACGATCATTACCAATCCCATAACTTAATCCCATAACTGCCTCTGTCTACACTGCACTCCAGGCAGAATAAAGCTATAGCTCCAGAGCTAGACTTGTGGATATGCCCAGACTGCATGTCACCACCACGCTGACAGCACTGCCTCTGTAATAGGCTTTATTTGGTCCCAGCTTGTTATCCAGGCCCTGCATTAACCCACCAGGCACAGCACCACCTCCAAATTCCTTTGCCAGTCCTTTATCAGTCCTTTGTGTTTTATGTACATCAACTATACATATGGACACCAAATAACACCAATACTTAGTGATTTGCAGAAGTCAGAAGTAGTCATGCACTTACTTTTACTTTTAAATTTTTCCTAACATATAAACTACTTACAAAATAAAATTCACTGAGTTCTCAGAGTCAGATAAGTTTATAGTATTAACCTTGCATCTCATAGCCTCATATCTAAAATACAGACATTTTTCTCTCATACACACACTGTCTCCCCTAATAGATCCAATTTAAGGATGAATTCATTAATACTTCTCACAATACAATTGATGACAGTGCCAGACACAAGTCTAGGCATACATTAACATGCGTGGAGTTTTTTATGGTAGGGCTGGAATAGGAAGTAGTTAATAATGCATGTGACCACACACAAAGATAAAGAAAAAATATCTTTCACAGAAGATAAAGGAAAATATTAGCAGGAAAATAAAGGAAATATATGTCATTAGAAAATGGAAAGAAAAGAATGACAACACCATGTACTAACATACCAGTTAGAGTTTCATAATCCTGTTGAACTCTGAAATTTTAAGTTTTGTGCTTTTCACCTCTTGGTAGCATTGTAAGAAGAGGACTAGTAATCTGCTATTAAGATGTCATCTAGCATTTAACAGTCTGTAAAAATAGTACAAAGGAAATCTACTATCAGGAAAAAATCAATAGTCTTCTAGCATTAGTGTTATCTTGTGTTTCACCTAAATACTGGAAGAATACTTCCTGCAAGAAGTAGCAAAATTTAAATATGTTTCACAAGGAACATTATACAACACATTTTGCTCTTCTATTAAGACAATAGAAGGATTTCATACTGATGTAGGAAAATCTAGAAGTATATCTGCTTTAAAAGCACCCATAGCAATGAAGTTACAACATGAGAACAAGCCTATAAATGTAATGTACACATTTGAAGGTATGTAGTGAAGCATTATTAAATGCTTGTCACTAAAATGAAAATCCTGGGCAAAACCATTGCTTGATGTTTACCCTCAACATTATTATCATTTTAACATTAGTTTCTCCAAAACATTTAAGTACTACATACTACTGTCCAGAGACTTATTCTGCCAGAAGAGCAGAAGCAATCAATACCCAGACCATAATAAGTTCATAAAACTGCTCTGTACTGACAGAAAACCCATTTCCAGTATCCCACAAATAATTCAAGTTATGAAGTCATTTATTATTTCAGTTGCAAGCAGAAAGCATGCTAAGATGCATTTGTAATAGAATGGGAAGAGACATACAGTAAGCAATATTTAAGTGCCATTAAATAATATTTCAATAATAAATTATGTGCCATTGTAAACCCAGTACTTTATATAAATACCACTGACAACAGTAAGTTAGAATACATTTGTGTTTTATTTATATTATGGGAAAGAACTCATAACAGTTCTAGGACACTTTCTCTGTTGAAGTTAAGGGTGAAATCAAAAAATCTATGTGAACAGCACTCTTGTTTTACTTACTAGAAGTCAGGCTCTTATTTTTTGTTTGCAAGACACTGTTTCAAATAGAGTGTATATTACTTACTCTCTTCTAAACTATAATATTTTAGCCTAGATATGTTTGAGTATACACATAGCAAAGATTATGAAAGGATTTGCTGCAATCATTTATAGTTTTATACATGTGTGGATAGCCGGGTTAAGTACCTAAAAAACTTGAGAAAAGATTTTTCCAGAAATCAGTGCAGAGGTTAAAGCAGTGACTGGTGGACAGGGAGCAAGTACCATCAAGAACAGATGCAATTTTTATCTCTAAAAACTTCAGCCCTGGAGAGGAGCTTGAGAGAAGACACACAGCAAAAGTGACTCGGAGAAAGCTCATGTTAGAGGTGGAAGATGCTATGGCAGAGAAAAGGCAGTTGTCAGGCTTCTCAACTTACAACTTCAAGAGTTACTCTAAAGAGTGATTTTGTGAACCATGAAGAAGTAGTGAGAGAAGAAATTCTGACACTGCTTCTCAGCTTAGGCAGGTGTTCTTGCAACCTAGGCCATGCAGATTTTGAATCTGAGATACTATTTTTGTTATGAGTTACCATCTAAAGAGAGAACTCTAAATTACCTCACATGAGGTAAAGCTCTTGGGAAATCCAGTACTACTGACAGCACTTAGACTCACATCTGCAGTAGTTTGTAACAGTTTGAGTTTTGGAAGGGAACCTCTGAGAGTTGACTAAATGTTAAGGAAAATGGATAGACTAAAAAGTTGGTAGAGCAAAGCAGCATTAAATTATTCAACAGCTACATCCTACATATTTCTACAGTGCAGTATAATACTGATTTAACTGTGTTCCCATGAGTTGCCTCAGAATATATTCTGAGGTTTATAAATATGCTATGAAATGTGTTATTTTCAAGATGTTATGAACTAGAAGCTTGCAGCAATTGTGTGTCCTGGATCAACAGCTTCTTTAGAGATCCCAGTCTAGACTCTCACCCTTTTGGTTCTCCTGGCTTACTAAAAGCCTGCAGAGCAACTCTATTTTCTGATTAACTGTTCACACTATTTTTTTGTAGGAAAATCTAGAAGTATTTAGGCACTTAGG
This sequence comes from Pitta sordida, assembly GCA_013390025.1. Taxonomy (NCBI): domain Eukaryota; kingdom Metazoa; phylum Chordata; class Aves; order Passeriformes; family Pittidae; genus Pitta; species Pitta sordida. The sequence goes on from WEKX01017874.1 coordinate 174,188, forward strand.
CTTCATAGCCTGAAAGTTACCTCCCCATGATAAGCTTTAGATAACAGAACAGAAAGAGCATTTGAGGCTACAGCTGCAGACATAGCTTTAACAGAGGTTTATTTAATGCCCAGAGCAGTGAGACAACTCATCCATCAGCAGAGCTAAGAGGTGTGGGCAAGAACATATGCTCTATCATTTCGAATAGATGATCAACTTGCCTTTTCATTTCCCACCACGCTCCCAGCAGTCATGTTTTCTCAGGCTGAGTGCAGCTCAAAGCTCTCAAGGAAGCAACTTTATCCTCTCTTCCCTGAAAGGACCAGTGCCTTAAAGGCATAATTAAGTCCTAAATACATAATAGTTAGTGACATTTAGTGAAGCATGTCAACTCTGGCAAAATTCCACTGTAGAAGAAATAAAAAAACAGAAATATATTTACATTCCTTGCAGTTGGTTTGTAATTTTATTATTTTTGTAACTATTGTCAGCAAATGTAGAGGAAAGTGTTAGATGAAATAAGTTGGTTAACAGACTGAACTAATTACATTGATGCAGTGAAAAGAACTAATACATTTCATAGGAGGCAGTATTTGATGATAAAAATAATCTTCCTAAAGCTATAAAAAATGCTTTATTTCTCCTACCAACACTTATATAATTTGCACTGCTTGTAAGTACAGAGCTTGACAAACAAAATCATTACCAAGTCAGAGCACCACCAACATCCTCCTCAGTTTTGAATAAAACAAGCCTCCCCTCAGCCCTGGCTGGCCTTGCACATGCTTCCCATTCCACGAGTTCACTTTAAAGAACCAATGTTTCACTTCTCCTTAAAACAGCAGCAGAAAGACATTACTGATCAAGAACAGTTAAAAGAAATGTGAACACCTTGACCTGTGGCCTCCTTGCTCCCATGTTACACCACAGCAATTGACAAGAATTCTTGGTCCATCTCCCACAGCAACAGGGGAAAACCTAACATCAGAAAACAGGATACTGAAAGCAGAATGGGTCAGAACTTGGGAAACTTAAATGAAAAAGCTAAATTCGAGATCAGTAAAGGGGAGAAAGGAAACTGTCAAAAAGTCATCATATTAAACCAGGAAAGTTCAGGTAACCCCTACCAGAGATAACATGAATAATCAAGTTTCTTCCCTGCTTCACCACCCCTATCACTGTTTTCAAATTAAATTTAAGGGACACTAACCAAGTAATTTCCAACTACACACCCTAGGTCATACCTGACTCTATGTCAGTCCTTCTACACTGAAGAGAACTTGTCTTCACCAGGCAGTATTTGTGTGTCCTGCCAAAGCATCTAAGTCCCAAGAACTACCTAGAATGTTTTACAAACTACTGCTTGAGCCCCAGTCCTGCCCCTCTGCTGTAATTGCTGGAGAACACAGCTTTCTGTTAAGATGCTGAATTTGGTAATGGATAGTCTACAGCATGGGTTGTATTGCTGTCTGCTAACTTTACTAAGACAATAATAATGTTCAGTAAAGGTAGGGAAAAATATCATACAAAGGACGATTCCATAGATACTCTGTTAAGGGAAGAATCTTGTGCATTTAGTAATGAGAACATCTTGTTACTAAATGCAAGTATTGCCAAGCATTTTAAGAAATATATTTCTTTGAAAGAACAGAAAAACAATATTTCATCTAAATGACTGCAACACACAGCCTGATTCTGCAAGATATCCTCTGCAATATCAAGTTTGGATAAACTGAACTTATGTGAATGCAAAATTGTTATTAATTTTACAACCCAAGAAAGAAAGGTGTTGAGCTATACTTTCATTTGTCTGAAAGTGACCGAAAACCAGAAGAAATTGAGAGAAGTGGTATAGCTATAAAAAACAATTTCCATTATACAACACACCTGCAAGAAAGCTAAAAAAACCCCAAACACCAAAATGTTTAACATTGCATATCATCCTGGTGACAGGAGCTAATATGCAGTAAAACCAAATTTCTGCAATAACTGTGTAATCATTGACACTCACAAATGCAGAATCTAAACAAGTAACTGCTGCCCATCCACCTAAAGGTAGAAATCAATGAGGAATCATTAAGATCAACATTGAGATATGTATGTTGTCCCATAAAAAAAAAAGGCTGCAGGAGCTAAAATTCTGGACTGAGCATCTGGAGAAAGCTTGATTTAGCTCTATAGGTATTCATACAGCATCCTCAGATTTGGACAGGTGGGGGCTTCTCATGGCCCAGCAGCCCATGTTTCCACCTCTGTCAGTGAAAAAGGGGCTGACACTGGCCAAGGTCAACGTCTAATGCTGCAGCTAACCTTACAGTGGTACCATCAAATCCAAAGAATCAGCATCATCATACCATGCTGTGGTAAAGGCATTTGGAAGATGCTTTCGCGGTTGCAGAAAAGCGGGGAAAGGTAATTGCAAATGAAAGAGTACTTGAGTAATGGTATCAAGGTTTTCAGTGACTTTTCAGGCAGTTTAATTGCTAAGGTTCATAAAGCCACTGTAATGAAAAAGTAGCCCAAATGCTCCAATTTTAATTTTTCAGAAAGGAAAAGTTTGACAGAATCTTACTGGACACTCAGAGACAGTTTCATGGCTTGCTAGCCTGCATTACCAACATCCCACAAGCCCTCATTTCAGTGTACTATTAATGCACCTGTGAGCATCATGAAGTACAGAAACCACTATTTCATTACTTGAGTGCTATTTGCAAAAGAGCCTAAGAGTGCCCAAAAAACCTCAGGGGCTGTGGACCATAAGATGCACAAAAACATGATTTGCAAGTAGAACAAAATGCTAACTTAAAAACACGAGCTTAGCCACTAACATCTTAATACCATATAACAGCTTTTTGTAACTCCTAACTACATATTTTCAAAGCAGGTTTGCTTAAAGATAAGGTTGAAACTACAGCACAAGTATAAAGAGTGAAGACTCAGCAAGAGTATGGTTTGTCACTTCTGCGAAACGAGCAGTTTTCTGTTTCACAAACTGACAAAGCTTTGGGTAAAACAGACTACTTGAATTTAAAGCTATGAAGTGACAGGAAAATCTTTTTGCCTAAAGATAAATATTTAACTTCTTGCATTAAAGACCAACACAAAGCAGCAAACATTTTGAACTAAAGCACCCGTGTGAGGTGCACAAAGGAATGGAAAACAGATGCTGAAAGATATTTTAAGCTGCAGGCCTGAAGCTTATTTTAGAATGTACTGGATAAATACATGTATCTTTTTGCAATTTTGGTGATTGGGCATCTAAGCTTTCGGGTTTGAGGTGAAAAGCTCTTGTTGGGTGGCCTTGCTCTCCAACACAGCATGTAAAAGAGGAAGGAAACCTGGCTTTGACTGCTTCTATTAGACATCTGTCTGCTTCTGGCAAGAGATCAAACAAAGTTTCAAATTTCATTCATAATATTTATTACTTTTCTCCTCTGCTTTGCAATTTTAAGACACAGGACACTGTTTTACTATACTAGAGTGGAAGAACAGGAGCCTTAATTCTCTGCGTTTCACCTGCAAGGCTAGCAGAAAACCCAGAGAATTCTAGTCAGCCCCCATCCAACAGCGACAGGTCTGCTCAAATCCTTCAGTACTGCATGTAGTGCTCTAAGGCATTGCAGGAATACTTCTGACTTGCTATCTATTGAAAGAGAAGGAACAACTCAGAAGGAAAAGCTGGGGGAAACTGAGTCACGAAAGAGTCCTCCTTCAGCTATGGAGCCAAAGTCCAGGTAACAGATAACTCCAGTAATGCTCCTGGGACAGCCCTGTTGCTCCCGTTTTCACCCCAAGCAGCTGTCATCACAGATGCCATGAGACAAAATGGCAGCACGGGGAATGCTTCCAACAAGAAAAGCAGCTCCCACACCCATCTCAGCAAGTGGTACACATACAATTAAAATGAAATTTATGTCTGGCCAGGCATCAAAATTTGTGGAGTGCATCCAGTGATTCAAACAGGCAGCATGGACCCCATAGCCAGCATTGCCATTCCATTTTCCATGTGGCAGTGAAGCCAAGAGGGATACAGGCACAACTCAGGACAAACCCAATCAGATGATGTCAATTCCTGATCTGCTACTGATGCCTTTACTTCAGAGATGTTCAGTAAAGGTTTGGAGTATTTTGCTCTGTCTATATGTTCTGAGATTCTAGACTCCCACAATTCCTAACTATAGAGATACCACAAATGAAATCGGTGAACTATCCATTTCATACTCTGTTTCTACAGCAAGTTTTCTGGGGACAGCAACTCTCAATCCATATTTCTTTATTGGCAGCACAACATGCTGGATCATGACTCATTGCTATTTTAAAATGGTAGTGAAACTACGTATCAGTAACAGGAATTTTGCCACAAACATCAATTTAAAGATAATTAGGATTTTATTCCTACTGTTCAAAAAAAAAAAGACAGACAAGAATTCCTGCTTTTCACATGCAACTTACTAACTCAGGGCAATTATTTCATGTATTACACTTTGTCCTGTCCAGGCTAGAGGAAATGCTGCTAAATTCCTTGTCAGAATTAGAGTATGTCAGTGATTTACACACAGTGAATGCTGCACCTGTGTTTGATTCTTGTTTAATAGCTTAGGATTATACCATTTGGCATTTATTTCTCTCTCATTTCATGTATTTTTTTTCACACTTGGCATTTACATCTTTGATATTCAACTTCACAGTTCAATACAATTGAAAAAGTTATAGTGATGCTGAAAACATTGCTCTAACCTCTTAATGATTCAGGACATACGTGCATTTTTCTTACATTTGCTTGCAGCACTGAACAATTATCTCCACAGTATTTCTTGTTACAGTAACACAAAGTGCTGGAATTACTAAACCTTTTTGTCAACCTCATGCTTTTGTACCTCGAAGTACTTTTCTCCTTCCTGATGCAATCTGGAACTCGAAAGGTCAGCTGTGCATATTACTTTGCAAGGCTTCTGGTATTTCCTTCCTTTGAGGTTATAGGTTAAAACAAAACAAAACAAAAACCTAAGCCTCAATGACAGTTCAAATACAGAACTTTACATTTACTTTCCCTTAGCTCACATGGCTTTTAAGACTGAAAGCACAGCCAACACCACTAAAATCTCTAAAGGCAAGAGATAGCTCAGTCTGTGGGTGCCACAAACTAAAGCATTCCATGGTATTTTACTAACAGCAATCTTTCTTTGTCATATACCCTGTTTAATCTTCACCTAACATCCAGCCACAGCGCAAGAAATGACAGGATTTTTCTGCCATACATTCAGGACTGGACAGCATAATACACTCGCATTACAGTATACAAGTATCAGTTCTTGGTATTTTAGTTATAAGAGAGCAATAAAACAGTAGGGAATTGAGCCTTCAGAATTGTGAGTGTGTACAAGCACTAAGACATGACAGCATTTAAACAATTTTCATCATCTTCTCCCCCTCCAAACCAGTAACTTGATTATGGAATAATCGGCCTTTTTTTAGGGCTCATGCTCCATTGTTAGCTAGAGTACTAAAAAAAAGACCAAACTTCCAGCAAAAACCAAAATTCCAGTATATTCCGCTATAAGTCATGTTCGAGTTCAGTGACAGAATACCAGAAACTGTTCTGTAAAAATACTATTTGCAACTCATCACATTCAAAACTATTCTCTTTCATCCTCACTCCAAAACAGCCACCCGTGCCCAGGAGCTTCAGCATCACACGCAACTGCAAATGCCCCACTAAGCTGCTGTACACCCTTCTCATGGTGGGACAGTCACAGCCAAGTCAGTTAAGAGAGACCACATAAGGAGGTTTATGACTCATTACTTTAGTAAAGGCTTTGCCAGTTCACCCAAGCCTCCTACACTGTTACAAGGGACAAAGCTGTGACTATTTGACTATTTGAAGCCAAGAGACTTAAGAAAAAATACCCCAGAAATGCACAACTTTACTGGACCAGAGGAACATTAGCAGGGTAGACTTCTGAGAAGGAAGGTCAGTCTTTCTTGCTGCACACAGAGCAAGTGCATTATAGGGAAGAATGCATTTGGTCCTGGCACTAACAATGGTAATCCTCTGAGTGCCAGTAGATTAATTGTATTGTATTTTAAATCAAGTATATTGTCCAGTCCCATTGCTCACAACTGACCTAAAAAAACCCTGTCTCTTTTCAAAGTTTTAGAGTATGTCTTCCTAATTTTCAGTATGTTTTAAACATAATCATATCAAAACTACATTCTAGGGCTTCTCCTGAATTCAATGTCAAAACTGATTAACATTCATTGTCACTTACTCTATTATATTTATTTTCAGATACAGCATACTTAAATCAACAGCTCTTGGTTGGCTTGTTTAACCCTCTTTTCCATTTTTCTATGTGCCATTGTACCTTTGTCATTTCTATGTGCCATTGTCACTTCTCAAGGGTGATTACTTAATTGTGAAGTAAAAGATGATTACTTAATACTCTAGCTAGAAGGAACAGAGTTACTTGGTCACAGATTAATAAGTGCTCTGACTTTTACAGTTTGCAATTCAATTCACGTTAAACATGTTTTGTCATCTTCTGTAGTAAGGTCCTGAACTATGGATGGAAGAGAGATTGCTCTGAGAATTTGTTAATGCCACTGGCATATTTTGATTCTTCCCTTGCCCCCTTCAGTGGCCTACTTGGGATTTTCATCTCTTGAACTGAAGTAATTTCTTTTGCATTTGTGTTTTTTTCTTTTTCCTGAAATACATATTAATGTCTCAGTGTTATAATCCTCACACTTACAGGAGGGAGATGCAAATACTTAAGGAAATTGGAAACATCTCCAGCTTATTCTTGTCATAATCAGTAGTTTTCTGGTTTCTTCTGTATACCTTTGAATTACCAGAATAATTTTAACAAAAATGTCAGAAAAATACTGGCATTTTTGTTAAAAGATGGACTTTTAAGTTACTAAGAGTGTTTCCTTCCACTGAACAGAGGTGAAAGCAAGAGCTCCTGGCAATTTAAGCTAATAGATTCAAAAGTAATGCAACCTCTAGAAGCACCTATTACCATCCTACTTACAAATCCATAGTCCTCAAATATTATCTGAAGCCCTTCATTGGGAATTTAAAGGACCTCTAAATACCTTACAGCCAACCAGGTGATGCTAGACAAAGGACTTCAGCTACCTTCAGTGTGTTTCACAGCTGAAGCCAAGAACTTTAACTATACAGTCCCCTCATCCTCATTAATTTCCCGAGACATTTTTAGCCATACATCTTGTGTCATAGACTAACGTAAGTGAAGCATTAAGTCTTTTAACCTTCCTTAAAATGTGAAATTTTTCGCTCAAACACAAATGAGACACTAAGATGCATTGGGTCACTTGTACAAGCCATGACCCATACAGAGACAGCTACCAGCAGCCTGCAGGACAGTCAAAGCTTTCCCTGCACATCTAGACATTGTGTCCCTGCTTAGACAACAGAGCTGGAAGAAAATGGAATTTTACCACAGATTTTCTTCTTTTTCCTTGTTTAAACACAGTGATGACCAATTCAACTGTAATTCAACTATACAGCGGCTAACTTTTCACCATATACATTTGAAAGCTTCTACAGATTGTCAATCCACACCTGTAGTGTGCTTAGCTGTCCCTGAGAGCTTTGTGTGTAGTGAAACATTTCAATCTGTTGTTCAATAATAATATGTTTTTCTTCAAAGTAAGCTGAGACTTTTTATGTAGGGTGAAGTCTTCAATGCAAGTGCTTCCCTAAGTAGGTGCACTACAGTGATATCTTGATTATTCACACTTCAACTTTTGCTGCCTCAGTTCTTTGTGGGGTTTCCCCCCCACAATGTTTCCACACCTGCACATGCACAGTACCTCTGCCACACTGAGAGGCAGTGCTGTCACTCCCCATGGGGCAGGGGTGTAGCATTTCTTGATTGCTGGGGACCACCCACAGTTCACTCTTTTGAGTGTTGCGGAGGTTACGTGGCAGGGAAGGTTCATAACACACCATATATAATCCCACAGCACAGTCCTGTTCCACAGCAGCAGACGGGCCATGCCACGGTCCCATGCTCACTTCATAGCAGGATCCCACGGCAGGTGCTGTTGGACAAATCCAAGTGCCATTTCATGCATTGTTAATGTGTCTCACAATGCCTAATAGAAAAATTAATTTCCTTTTAGTTGGAAATCAGAGATAAGCCTTGAGAAGAGATTAATTTGGCCAAAAGTAAAAAACTAGTCTTCCTTTCCTCCACTGTACCTTTGTTTTTTCTTTTCTCCCATGGTATATGAGGGAATAAATACCTTTTTAAGAGTAGTTGTTTAAGACTGATTTTATCTTTTACCTCAGGTCACATCACAAGAGGATACATTGCTTTTTCCTTCTAGCTGCAAAGGATTTCTTGCTAACAAGACATGGTCACTCCTGTTCCTGGGAGAAATTATCAAAGAAATAATACTATTATGAAGTGAGAACATACAGGCTGTGGATATCAGCATTTATCCTTGCTCTTAAACTCTTTTTTTTTGTTAATAATAAATTATCTAAATTTATTCATAACAATGACAGTCTTCCCTACAGGGTAAGAATCAAGGTAGTTGTTTTCTTTCCTTTTACTCTGTCAGTGCAAAAGAGAAACTTTTTCTTCTGGGCTATTTGCTAATTATGAAAAACTAATCATTAGTCTGAGACTTTATACTATGAGATTTTAAAACAGTATAGTTAGGAAAAGATGAGTGTGAGATTTAATATTTTGGATATATTTTTCTGCACTTGTTAATGTCCTCTCTAGTTGCTTGATTTTGAACTAAATGTGATTCAAAGAGAAAGGAGCAAAAGCAACTAATGCCAGGTTCAGGTGAGGTCCAATTTCTTTTTGAAGATGTTGGGTAATCATATTTTCTTCCAAACCAAAAACATGCTTAAGCTAGAACAGAACCAGAAAGACAGTCTGGGAGACCTGTCTCACAGTTTAAGAACCCTATTCATCAATAACTGATGAAGAAACACTTAAAAAGGCTTACTTTATTACCACATGAAGTGATTACAATGGAGCACAAAGAATACTCATTGAATAAGTTTACATTATGATAACATTAATCAACATAGAGTATTTAGCACACCCTTAAAAATGCAAAGGCTCAAAAACAAAGCACAGATTCATGACAATAAATTTATAAGGCCTGCAAGTTGAGATGAGTTAAGCATCACTACATGACTGTTTAAGAATAATCAGAACAAAAAACCTGTATAAGCCTGTTGCAAGTAATACAGAAACAGGCATTTTAGAATGCAACTAGGGCTACATATTTTTTTGTTCAGCAGCTTAAAATGGGCTAAACAGGGCACCAAATTCCTACCTATGAGATGAGCATCTCCAGTGCTCTTTGATTGCAGCTGTGTGCGTAATATTTCAGCAATCACACCACAATCCTAGTTTAGGAGGTTCAGCTCCCTGACCAAAACACGGCACCTTGTCAGGTAAGCCCATTCAATTTTATAAAAGAACTTACAAATAAGCTGTATAGGATTTCAGTTCATCAGACAGTGGTATTAAGGTATTGCAAGAAGCACTAAAACAGTATTTGTTGAGCAATGTTTGCCTGCCCCAATATGTTTATTTAAAAGGGTTGAATGCATCAGAAATACAAAGTGCTCCATCTTTTGCTCACTTAGTGAAAATCATTTTCCAAAATCTGCTGCATATAACAGGAATCATCAGCTTTTAAAGCTACATGCCATATGGTATTCCCAAATTAGAGATTAACTTGAACAAAATCCCATGAAGCCTAAGCAATACTCTCTCTAAGGGAGAAAAGACTATTACAGTTATGTTCTCAGAGGTATTTGTCTCTGACCAAATACAGTGGCTCAAATGGAACTCCTATGCAGGCCTTTCCATGCTCCATTCAGTCTCCTCCTAATGCACCCCTGGAACACACATGCTTGACTGGACAGCACTCGGCAAAAAAATACTCCTACATATTAACTGTGTATCTTGTCTTTTCTATTTCTATCCCATTTACTCAGATTCATACTTTGTATTTTATAGAGTTCACTACCTAGGTATGAAATGAAGGGTCTATTTCAAAGTGAAATGACAGAAGTGGCTTCCTTGCTACTCTAACTATTTTACTCCCAATAAGGTTTACATTACTTAAGAATAGGACTCTCTTCGAGTTACATAAGAATAGGACTCTTGTCTGTGAAAGCAAATGTTACTGAGATTGACGAGGAACCTGGGAAGACTTACCTACTTCCCAATTTCCTATAAAAATTGGATTATTTTCTATGCCTACTCATAATGCTAGAACAACACACTTACTTCCCCCTCCAAACACCCCCAAAATGACAGAAAACACACACACGACCAACAACTGCATCAGACACTGAGCAAGGAGAGACACATAAATACCAAATACAGAGATGAAGTCTTCTTCAAAAAGTGTGGAAATCTCAGTTACTATAAGCACAGCAGAAAAAATTTGCGTATGTATTTCATGGCACAACTCTCAATGACATCTAAATCCAAACCAGTGCCTAATGGTAGTAACCAAACCCCAGGGGAGAGTACTTTATCTCTCAAGTCTAAGTCTTAATTGCTAAAGCACATGAGGCAGCAAACTCAGCAGCATCAGCACAATGGATTCTACCAATAAAACACCAGCAGGAGGACATGCATTTTTTATGCGAACTTGGGGAATGGGGGAAGTAAACCAAACAACAACAGCAAAAACAAAAGAACCACCCCACAACAAAACAAGAAACTGGTAACTAGGGAAGGTAGTCTGACAAAAGAGAAAATATTATGGTATTATTTCTGTTACATATCACAAACATATAACTGTTCACCAATTATTCCGTGATTGCCAGACAAAGGCAGGCTTTATGTTTTCTTGAAGAAACACAGGGTAATTACGACAAGTCGCCTGAGACATTGATGCAGATCATAACGATTAGGCTTTAAATAGTGAATCAGAGGATAGCACTAACCAGCCATAATACCAAACTTAACAGCTATTATTCAAGCATTTCTTACACTTATTACTGTATCAATAGATTACCAACATTTTCCATACCATCACTAAGAACTATCTGTGCATGTACATATTTATGCACCCAGCGCACCAGATCTTCTGACTGGATCTGGTTCACAATTAGCTTTAAGCTTACCAGATCTTCATCAGGAAAGGATGTAGCCCAAGACTAATAAAAGTATAGGGCTTTATATCTTGAAAGCCCCAGATCTGAAAGAGGCACTTTAGTACAGTGGTGAGTGTCCCCACCTGGCGTGTGGGAGACCCGGGTTCGATTCCCGCCAGGGAGACAGTGTTAAGAGTTGGACTCGATCCTTGTGGGTCCCTTCCAACTCAGAATATTCTGTGATAAGTTCATCAGGCAGGCAGATACGAAGGCATTTTTCCGAGGACTAAGAGGTGGATTAGGCTTTAGTCTAGAAAGTACAAAGGCTGCATATATAAGATTGCTTTTATTACAGAAGGCACAATAAATCTTGAAGAACTACAGATAACTACGAAATTCAAAGGATTTGAAAGGAGAAATACCTGCGAATGTGGTTGTACTCTGAAGAGTGACTTTGTTTAAAGAGCAAAGCCACATTCCATCATCTCAATCTCAACAACAGTCAAATTCGCTCTGGGAAGAGAAAAGCAGTTCTATTTACTCTCTCTGTTGCTCATTCAAACTCCCCAAGAAACTTGAAAATCTCCGTTAAGTGATTAAAAGCACATGAAGTCATGTCACATTCACATACCTTTTAATTCTGTAGTCTTGAGAACCACAAAGAACATGTAACAGTCAAAGATTTGAATGTGATAGAGCAGCTGGCCCCTTGTCAAACTCAATCACCACTTTTAGTATTGACACCCGGGCCACGAGACCCAGTGTACACTTATTGATTCTTGTGTCAGATTCACAGGGCTAACAGGTGTATGTAACACTTTCCTGTTTAAAGTGACATAAGAGATTGCAAGCCTCCAGTGATCAGAAACACTAAGTAACACAATGCTAATCCTAGGTCATCACTTTAAAATACAAACCCCAGAGTTTAAGACTTCCTTTACTCTTTCTTCATCTGAACTCAGTGAATTTTGGCATGGCTGGCTATAAACACTCACTAATGTTTCCACATAATAGAAAGATAGCAGATAAGACTAAGCATAAATGGTTGATGTTTGCAGTCTTACATTAACTTCTTGAATGGCACATTCTTGAACTGGGCATACTGCATAATCCTCTACCTTTGATCTAGACATAACAGCCTTAAAAGGAAGGATTTGGTTTTATGCTTTATGATGTGCAAGGCTGATTATATTCAGCCATGAATTGTTAGGTGTCTATCCTCAGTTATATGCTCAAATGTTTAAACATTGAGACAGATTTTTGAACTTCCCTAAGTAGTTCATGTTAATAAAACCAGATGAAAGCACCAGCTTTCTCTATCACATGCAATGATTACACAGTGTCTGAGTTTATATGAACTAGTAAGATATGCATTTCTGAAATACTAACCATTATTCCATCATGTTCTGGGATTTTAAGGGTATTTCAGTCTCACCGTCCAATTGCATGATGGCTGATAAAGTTCTTCTTTGCTTGTATTTATCTACCCACATGCCTTGCACTAACTGCAGAAGAAAATCCTCAGTTTCTTAAGAAGACTGTCCATATCTTTTTTGCACCATCCAGTTCTATTTCGTTGCCATGGTTAAAACAGCCTATCACAACTTGGACAAACTGCATGACCGCTCGCAGTCTGAGCCAGCAATGCCTGCAGATGACAGCAGCTCTCAGCAAGATACAGCGATGTCCTATGGGATCCTGTCACCTACAGCAATCCACAGGAGGGAGACCTAGAAAATTTGCTTCACAGAACTACGTGCTTCTTTACCATAGGGAATTGAAGTTGCCCAGAACGGATGAGAAGTTTTTCTCCTGATCCAGTGCTACAATGGCACCATAGTGCTCTATACAACATCACCTTCACAGGTTCTAATTGAGCCCACCACTCTGAACACTTAGTGTTTATAGAAGTGACAGTTTGGGACAGGTATCTTCTGAATTCATGGGTATATATTTCCATAGCACAGCAACACTCCTGCACTGAACCATGTTACTTAAGGTCCATGAAGTTGAATTGTTTGCTGGTTTATGTTGTTTTTCATGTCACATTTAACTCTGGGTTTTTTTCCTTCATAGGAAGTACAAGATACCTTGTTCTGTGTCTTGAACTTCTTTTTAGTTCATGCTCTTCTTCTGCTCAACTTGTTAATTTTGGTTTGAATATTTTATTGTAAGCAGTGTGACAGTGCTAAACCTAAGCAATAACGGAGTTCAAAGATGTGTGGTGAGTTAATGTACCACTGCTTGATAGACTTACTTTTTAAGTTACAAAATAGTTTGGATTCAGTCCAAGGTGAGAAAAGCACCAGTTGAGGAAATAAATATTAGCTGTCCAAAAACAGGAGAAAAAGTGAAAGTTTCTCACAGTATTTCAGGCAACCCTGGCACTCAGAGGAACAAAATAGTCTGAAAATGTCAGTCAGACTTACACTAAAGGTGGTCTCTTCAGCTTAACTTCACTGCAGCATTCCAGCTTAGGCTACCTGATTCAGCATACAAAGGCAAACCAGAAAATGTTTATATCTCTTGTAGGTGATGAATAACTTCTTCAGTAATGCAAATGAGCAAAATGAGCTCGTAAATGAAATCATCTTTCTTCCATTGGCTTGAAAATGTTATCTTATACCACATCCAACTCAGCTAATAAGGCAGTATGTTAGAAAAAATTTACCAAATCATATAGAACGGTTCTATACTACTTAGTCAAGTTTCCTTACTTGAGAGTATTGGTGTTTCAAACGCAGAAAGCACAACCATCATTGGGAAATCATGCCTTGCCAAAGGCATACATTAAGAAGGACTTGGATCAAGAGTGTGAAGGCACAGGGCAAAGATACACAAAGCAGGCCAGTGCAGCCCACTCACAGACAACCCTGAAGATGGTAACAGCAAGAAGCTTTACCCACAAACAGGTCAGCTGCACTTATTGGGAGGAATGTAGGTGTAGAGTAGCAAGGAGATTACACAGAGAACCTTTACTGTGCTGTGAAGAAACATCACAGAAACTTTGATCTCATGGGGCGAAGATAGGGAAGGAGAGACACTACGTATGATTAAAAGCAAGACCTCTTGAAAGTATTTTCAGTGAAACATCTTATTTCAGCACTGTGTTATATAGACTATACCTATCAATTGAGGAAGATTTTTTTGCTAGAGGTACTGTCAGTAGTCAGGTGCCAGACAGACATGATTTCCAGGGTTAATGACTGGCAGTAAAGCACTACATTTTGTGGTAGGGAACATAAGAGGGATGGAGGTGGTGGTGACAACAAGAACTGCAGAATTAAGTGGACATAGCCGTCCTTCCTGTGAGGGGATAAAAGGCTTGCTGAAAGTTCAGCACAGCGGAGTTAGCAGTTGGAAAAAAAATTCTACTACCGTTCAACCAAGTTTCACTAATAACGTTTTTATCACTTGGCAATATATTATTGGTACATCAGGTAGGATGAGCTAAGGGAAACAAAATTTCAATGTTTGACAGATTCATGCAAGGTCTTGCAAATAACATTATTGAAGTGAGAAATATTTTTTTTTTCTACCTGTATCTCTGAAACCAGCCAGCAACTGTAAAGAGCAGCCAGCATTTTGGAAACAAAGCCTCCATGTACAATATGGTAAGACTGAACATTTTCTAATCTATGAGTAACATTAAGGTGTGCAGCTGAGACACAGAGAAGACTCACATGGTGCCTCTTTGCAGTGAAGTGGTGTGAGTAACTTACTGGAAGCAAGAGCACATGGAAGGACAGTCACAATGTCTTTCAGTAAACAGCAGTGGTAGTAGAGCAACCAAAGGCTAAGGAAGAAGGATTCATATTCAGATTCCAATAGCAGCAAAAATTTAATGCCAATAGAAATGCCAAATTCATAAATGCAAATACAAACATTTTTTTCCCCAAACAACAAACTGATCAAGTGAAAATAAGCTGCCAAGACTGGACTCAGATGATTTCAAGGACAAGCTGCAACTAGAATAATTGCAGGAAAAAAACACTTCAGTCTACGCTTTTTGTGTAACATACATATGGACACACCAGTTACAGCTGAACAGAGTGTAAATTTCTCCTAGCTTGAAACGGGGAATTCTGCTGAGGTCTCTCTCCCCACAGCTGGTTCACCAGCTCTTAACCCCTACCCAGTACAAGCCTGACTGATCTCTGAAATAAGGCATGGTGCAGCATGGAATGTTACACAGAGGATCACAGAAAGCTAGAAAGGGGCTCCTGTTTCTTGGGAAAGAAGAGATAGGAACTAAGGAGGAACAGAAGAGTGATGGGAAACTTTCTGGAAAGAGAAACCTGTCAAGCAAATCCCTAGGCCTTATAGAAAACCAGTGGCATTAATCTGATTCATCTGTTCTTTCCCTACATCTCCAGCAATGGAAATCTGGAAACAATGAGCTCACACCGTCTCTGGTATTTGAAGTGTATAAGTTTTCAGTCTAGAACAATCTGACAGTATTTCCTTGGGACAGAAGCAAGAATATCCTATACAGAACTATTTCAGTAAAAGTCATGTTGAAAGAATGGAAAAACAAGCAAAAAAAGCAGTTTCAGTAAGAAATAGTCAAAGCCATCTTATTTATTCCTTTAATTTACAGAAGAAGTTGCATAGCCCAGAACAACATGTAAAAGATAAAACCTGTCACATGCATAGAATACCTGCTCTTTTGGGGACTTGGCAATTCATATGCTCTCTAAGGAGAAATAAAAGAGGAGTTGACTTTGAGAACCTCCCCAGCATGCTGTTGGGTAGCCGGGACATCCCTATGGTTAGGAGTTGCAGGGGCAGGCTGAGGAGCAGGGGACCCTGCCTCAGGGACCTCTCCCCATCTCTCCTTGTTTAATCAGGTCCTGCCAATCTGCAAGTGCGGGGCTTTCCCTGCTGAGACACACACGGACACTGTTGTGAAATAACTTTAAAAAACCAGAAAAGCACTGTTGGCTGCAGTAATCATTATAACACCGGCAGGAGGGCTCTGTTAAACATACGCATAACACCAGGCCCAGAGCAAAAAGCAGCAGAAAATATTACATGCTACTCACCAAAACAGTACTACTCTGAGCTGCTTTTTTTTTGTAAGATATGTGTTCTGCAAGTCAGAAAAAACCAAATAAACCCTTATCGTTGCATGCTTCCTTGAATGCAGGCTGTACGTTAAGTTAGAAAACCTGTACTTATTAGTATAACAATAATAATTCATGGAAGAAATGATTGAGGTATCGTTTTTCCAGTCTCTAGACTTTAAACTTAAAATAGGATCTTCCCTTCCCAGCCTTATAACATGATCAATCCAGAGGGCAATGTACTAACACAGGTTTAAAAAACTGAAAATATTGTTCTTCTTAAGCTTTGCATAAAGTACTATGAACTAAATCAGCAACAAGTTCTTTTCAAAAGAGGAGGGTTTTGCTATAAGAAATCCTATTAGAACTCCATAAAGGCATAATCTACACAACTGGATTTGAAGCTTCCTGTTTGCCAACCTATCTCCAAGACAGATGGAAAGGCTATAGGAGAAGGGTCCAGGACAGTAACACTGGTGCTCACCAGCTTCCACACCTAATGAGCTTCTTTCTAAAGAGCAGCTACAGCAGAACAAAACAATAAAACACAGCATATATTAGGGAAGCCATTAAGGACCTGCAGAAGGCAGCAGTCACACATTAAATAATATTTTCTAACTACTAAGCTATCACTGTACCCACCCTAAGGATTGCAGGTACCATCATGCCTACCCATGTGGTGTTTAAACAAGTTTTTTTATCTGCTAGCTCCTGCAACTCAAGTGTACCCGAATACAGAGCACTCTGCAGTAGTTAAAAGAAAGAAGGTATTTAAGTGGCAAGGACCAAATCTGTGAAGAATGAGCCTCTTTCTGATGGGACTTGGGTCTTCATCAGAAGAGTTTTGTTGCTCCCTAGTCTGAAACAAACACCAGGGAACTCTGTGAACCATTAGAGGCCATAGAGCACCCCTGAGTTGTCTCTAGAACAAAGCTTTTGCATCTATAAAATAGGGCAACAATTTGTACTTACAAGCAAATCCTTATTAAACAGTCGTTCATCTGTCCAGTTATATTTGTCTGAAACAGATTATTGTAATTGTTCTAGTCAATTGACAAAAAAAATTCAGCCAGTTCTATGCAAGGCTGAAAATCGGCGATCAACAAGCATTCTGAGTGTGTAGACCAAAGAGACTAACACTGATAGCATGTCAGCCACAAAAGACTTCCAAAACTTTTCACTACCACATGAGAATCACCTCAGTCTCTCTTTACCCAGCACTGGCTAGGTGCTTTTCACCTATTATTTCACCTGATCCTTTCTAAAAACTGGCTCAGAAAAATGTAAAGAGGTGATCAGCACCTGCAGTGTTGTGTCGCATGCTGAAATCACCTCATCTCCACTAGATGCTTAAAGAACTATCAGAACATGTCTCCAGGAAGCAACATCAAGCTTTGTCTACTGAAGAGGGCTGCTCACAACAGCACCATATCATCCACTTTCATATCCCAAATCAATGTACTAGGAATCAGTCCCAGTCTACTGAACTTCACTGTCTAGAGAAAGTGAGATGGCCACAGCGCCTCAGGGTAACACTTGAGAAAAACCCTCTGATTCACAGGATTTAAAACACATGAATTGGGTTGGAAAAGTGCTAGACAAAACTGATGTTTTCTGTCACGCCATTAACAAGAATTAACTTGGTGCCTTTCCTCTCTTTTTGTGCCTAGATGAATTTTAGGAAGTTCAGCTACTGAAGTCAGTAGATCAAGTGAAAATGGGATGGTTATCAACAACACATCAGAAAAGCTGCAGCTTTGAGCATCCCCTTACATTATATGCAGCACTGATCAGGTAATGTTGTTCAACTACTTACTGAAACGTAGTTTGAATTAACTTGAGGCTGTAAAGCACACTCAGTATATATTCGTAGCAACAGAGCACTGGATTAGACTAGACTGATTGCAAAGCTTTCAGCAGGCCACCTCTAATGAAGCATTTCAGCCATCACATTCCCTATTTTTTACCAATAGTTCCAGTGTGTTTTAGAGTATATTACACTCCAGCAGGACATTTTAATTGAGAACACTAATCTATTCTTATAGAATTAGAAAGGTTGAATACTTGACAACAATCCAGTTTGCCCTGCAATAATACCCTAATCCATTTTTTTCTTATCTCAACCCTGCATAGGGTTTGCACCCCTAATATATGCTTTCCTCTTCTCCCACCACTCAAGGAAAATATCATGATCTCTAAGATGATGTATTTCCCTCTCACATTTATATATATATGGTTTCCCCTCATTTCACTCTCCAAATACACCTCATCTACACTGTAAATATTGGAAGCACCTACAATTGCATTTGATAGATCTAAGACAGAGACATTGCTGTTTAAGCTTATTTTTAAAACTAGAAGTAATGCACTGATAATAAAATAAATAAGACTTTGTGAAGAGGCTTCTTTAAGACCAAAAGATATTGAGGGTTAGTGCCTCTGCAACTGTAAGTCAGCATACTTCCTTTGATAAAGCTGTGTTAGTTAACAACAGCCAGGACCCAGTCCCAGCTGGATTGTCTCTAAAGTAGGGCAGAACTCTCAAGTGTGAGCCCATACTAGAGACATTTCAAAGACTATCCACTTATTTTACCTGAAGTTAAATTCATATTTAACTTTAAAATCTTTCCTTTTTTCAAACATAGTAAGCCCTTGACTAACTTGATTGAATCAATTGTGCATGGAATAGTCCAATGGATGCAATTCTGTGGTAGCAAGGATCAGTAAATATATGCTTTTACTTATAATACTTGACGCAAAAGTGAACACAGCTCTGAGCACTCATTTTATTTAAGAAAATAATCTGACTAAACATCATAATCCCGTGTCATCTGTTCATAAAATGAAATACTGAGAACTGACTGAAGGTTTTGCTATAGTACAAGATAAAATCTTGGAAGATAAAGCTGCTGCAAATATCCAAGATGATTCTACACGCATTCTGGATCACATAACACCTTAAGGCACTTCCTTCCATTAACCAGTTACAGACTCTTCCTGCAACATATTTGATTTTTATTTTAAGATTGTAGGAAATATTCTTATGCACTTCAGAGTCCTTCAATACTGTCCTCCAGCAGAGGTTAGAATAAAGTTTACTTACTTGCTGACTAAATAATGACCCGGAACATGCACTTTATGTGCTGATGGGAAAAGGCAGACTATTACCAAGTATATTCTCTGCTAGCAGTGTTTCAGCAGTCTCATGACTTAACAAGAAACAGAACAAATTAAAAGACAAGTCCCACAAATAAGAAGTCTGTTGCAGGCAGTCTGTGCACACAGTTCCATGTGTGAAGTGACTGAGTGATCAAAGCTCCCAACCCCTCAAATTCCTCTCTGACTCAGGGCAGAGGCCAGCTGTAGCACTGTGCCCAGCAGCATCCTGCTGCTACTCCTATCAATCCAATGCAGCTTCAACAAAACCACAGTTGCTTTTAGCTCAAGTGTTACAAAAACAAGCATCCAAGCTTATCTACAGAAGGCAATGTATACAAAAAGCACAATACAATGCTACAGGAAAGTAATTTTTATTTCTTGTAGACAACTGAAATGGGATTCCAGACAAATATAGCCTTTCCTCTTTTCAACATCTCCACCTTGCGAGCAACTGTCTGGCTCAATTATTTGCAGATAATACATAAAGGCTACTGCTGAAGGACTGCAGATGAATTATCAGAATCTTCTGAATATACACAACACTTCTTAAAATATGTCAAGATTTATCCTTGTGGCAAACATTTGCCAGGGGAAATATTTCAAATAATTATACAATTAGAGGAATTTGCATGGAAGAGCTCAGTATGGATTATTCCATTTAAATCCACACTCTTCATTGCTTTCTAGAGTCTCCCAGATCATCCAAGTACAACTATATAGCTCAAAAGACCAGCAAGCCACATTTTTATTAAACTTTAGTAGAAATAATTCAGCACATTTTATAGATGCAACATATTATCCAGAATTCATACACTCCTCATGACAATTTAAGGAATTAATTAATTTTTGCCTTCTGTTTCCTTGATAGTCCCATACCTTGAAGGACTTTGCTTCTTAACATGGGGTGATGTGTGTGTGTGCTGAAGAATACTGCGCTATTTACATAGTTTTGGCCATTGACTTAAATGAGAACAAGGCTAGAACCAATAACGTATGTTACAATAAAAGCAGTTTGCAAAGTCTAAGTAGCTCATTCTTACCAGACTGCTATGAAGGTGTGATTAGTAAAGCTATTATCCTCATTTTACACTGCAGAAAGAATTGTAACAGAGGCTGGGCAACTGCCAAGGGCCTCAGAGGGATGCAGTGTTTGTACAAGAAAACAGACTCAGAAAGAAGCTCCTGGCTCAAAGGGCAAAAAGCAATTTTCATTACTCTGAAAAGAAGAGAAAAGCAAGCTTTATCTAGGAATACCCTTGTCAGACACAATAACAAAGCAATCTCTTTAATCATCTTAGCTGCATCTAAATTTTAACATTCCCAAATTTAACATCCCAAAAAGCATCTGTGCTTGTGCTTGAAAACAAAGACGCAATGAGAACAACGTACACTTCCACCACACATTCACATTTCATCTGCTGAGAACGTGAAGGAGATGCCTAAACTTTATGCGCAGGTGTAAGTTTTGAACATTTTGGAAAGTTAAGTAACTGTACATGAGTTATGTTGTCCATATTTAGATACATTCTTAGCTATGAATCCCCATAGAAAAGACATACATAGCAATAAGTATCAGTGTCACACAAATTGCAGGCAGCCTGTACTGTGCTGTCTGCTCTCATTACTTTACGCACGAGGTTGAAAAATTTCACTGCTTTAACTAGGCTACTGTTTCTTTCCTGTTGTCTCTAAGTACCTGAACAAAACTTCTCTTGTGCATTCAAATGTAAACATGAGATTACTTATATTAGTTATATTATTTAAACAAAGTTTCATGATTATCCATCACCTGCAAAGATGTGTTACAGCAGTGTGGAGGGTTTATCCCAGAAATTTTGCTCAAGTCAGTCTAAAATTAATTCAGTCCCAGGGCAGAAACACACTAATACTCCTTTCATAGGCCAGATACAAAGGCAGGCAAAACCAAAGATTGAAAATTACATGTATCTGTCTCAGCGTGTAAAACTTGAGGAGAAACTATTTTGTCTGAACAACAAAAAAAACCCACCAAAAAAAACCCCAAACTGGTTTCAGTGAGCTGCTAAGTTTTATAACCATTTCTAGAATGATGTCATATGTGAAGTCCAAAGGGTTCTGAAATGAAACTGAAAAACCCACTAAAAAATATTTCTTCTTCGTCCAATTCTCTCTAAACACAGCACAACATCAGTAAGTTGAGTAAAAAATGAGTAAGAAGTTCAGTCAAGTAATCAAGTAAAACATAGCAAAGAGAAGAGGTGGTGTGCAAAAAAGCCAGAAGTACGAGTGCCTAAATTTTTAAAAGGAGTTTAAGAAGGATGTTGAGCTGCTTGAGAGGGCCCAGAGAAGGACGACAAGGATGGTGAAAGGACTGGAGAACAAGCCCTATGGGGAGTGGCTGCAGGAGCTGGGGTTGTTCAGCCTGGAGAAGAGGAGGCTCAGAGGTGACCTCATTGCTCTTTACAACTATCTGCGAGGAGGTTGCAGCCAGGTGGGTGTGAATCTCTTCTCTCAGGCTGACGACATGAACAAGAGGACATGGCCTAAAGCTACACCAGGGGAGGTTTAGACTGAATGTTAGGAAGAGGTTTTTCACAGAGAGAGTGATCTCTCATTGGAATAGTCTGCCAAGGGAGGTGGTGGAGTTGCCATCCCTGGAGGTGTTTAAGAAAAGACTCGATGAGGAGCTCAGTGACATGGTCTAGGTGGTGGGGAGTTGGACTAGATGATCCTGGGGGTCCCAACTCGGAATAACCTGTGAACAGACTAAGCATACGTTGCTCTTCTGAGCAAGCTATAAATAAACTTGTGTTAGTGGCATCACCCTCCAATTGCACAGCTTAAGAGAGCTCAAGATAGAAAGCACTGTCAAGGAAATATTTTTGTATGAAGCAGACCTCTTGCTTATAGTACAAAGGAGGCTGGAACACCTGACGTAAAATGGGGAGCGAGAGGCAACACAAAGCCCCTAACTAAGTGTTCAGTTCAAGGTCAATACAACTGGAAGTGATTCTTGCTTCTAGAAATCTACTCAAATTAAACAATTTACTTGAAAACTAATTTGCTTATATCTAAGCCTATTGCCTGCCTATGCAGAGCTGAGATGTATGCAACACAAAGACATATCTGGTGATTTATAGGCAGATTTACAGCTTCAGCTATTGAGCTTTTTAAATTTGTAAAAATTAGATTTTAATCAATACCAAAACAACAACCATAACAAATGTCTATCCTAAATTATTATAGGATAAGATCTATAATGTGTCACAAAGTGAAAACCTTTTTTTGTTGCTCCAGCACTAATTTCCATCTCGGGGACTAGCCTACACAGAGGATTGCTTGTGAAATACAGACTGAAAATGAAAAGAGAACCTTGCATCACACTCTTTAGAAGGGACAGGAGAGCACGTAGAGGTGGNTTGCCAGCTAGATCCTGTCCCATAAGCAGAGATCCTCCTTGGCATTCTGCAGCCAGCAGGCCAGTTCTGCTCCACCTCTTACTAGATACATTTCTGTATCAGAAAAACAAAACACTATGGAATGGAAACTGCCCTTGGTCAGTGTGGAGCCTTACCCCCTCACAGGCTGTTGGCAGGCCTGAAGTCACAGGTATAACACAGGAAGCAGGAAATGACCTTGAGCTGCACCTCCATATTTCACAACATTCCATCCAGCTACAGAGCACTTCTACAGAGCTTCTGAGAAGCCACTGCATGTCTAAACCATGTTCCTTTGCCATTTTCCTTGCTCTTTTGGAAAATTGTACCAATACTGTTTAGCACTTGAATTGCACTGCTTTCGCAGACTCATGTTGCGATTATACTGAACACTCTTTGCTGGAAGGCTGGATGCTACAACTTGAGCGGCTGCACAGACTAGCTGCTTGCCAAGAGCAGAAACCTTGGAAATGTAAATAGGGAATGCAACTAATGCCTGATCTTCTGACCAGGAGAACACTTTGACCCAAAATATGAAGCAGCAGTTACTGAAATGCACTTAACAAAACTGTGGAAAGGAATTCTACTGTATTCTATCACATATTATCATATCTCTAAGTATTTCTTGGTGCCACTGAGGCCATAAAATGCCAGGCAATGGAAGTCACACCTCATCTCCACTTTACAGTCACAAATTTAAGACAGCAGCATAGATGCCAAGACAGGGAAAATGCCCATTTCTCTACAAGCCAGTGGTAAAATTGTCTTTGATGTACCTCAATGTCTGGAAGGTAATCCACAGCATGAGATATACATTAGCAACCCAGGAATCCACTTCAGTACAGTGATGAGTGTCCCCACCTCTCACTCAGGAGACCAGGGTTCAATTCCCTGCCAGGGGAGGCAGTGGTGGAAAGCTGAACTCGATGATCCTTGTTGGTCCCTTCCAACTTAGGATATTCTGTGAATCTGAGTGCACCAGATATACCACTTACCACTCAGGTCAGGATTAGCGTGCTAGACTAAGTTGTATAATTAGGAGAAGAGAAAACACTTTCTGGAAGAGAAATCACAAAAATGTGCTTGGGTTGCTTAGCTCATGTACTTCTGTTTTCCAGGGCAAGAGCAAATTCGTTAAGGAAAAAGCTGGAAGGGGAGAGGCATGACATCTTAGGAGGATACTCCAACTTTCTCCTGCAGTTTTAGGTGTGGGGGCAGCTTCCAGATGTTTGAAAACATCAGTGGTGGAAATAATCAAGCACAACTGTTAGTTCACTCAAACAGTTAACAGTGATGTTTTTCCTAAGCTGGGCTACAGACTACACCAATTTACAGCTTAAAGTTAAAGGAAGATTTTTTAAAAACCATACACAGAAGTACACTGAAATTTTAAAACTAGCATGTCAAAACACCTTCCCACACAGCAGCTAATGAACGCAGGTTGAGGCTGTGGGAGAACTCAAGCCAGGATCGAGATGGTTGGCAAGTTTCTGTGCAGTTGTTGGTTTGAAAAGGATCCTCACCAGTCCTGAACACAGCCACACAGCAGGATGTCTCCACATTTGGCAGCATTTACTATTAGTCTCCTGCCTCTGGCAGGGAAAGGAAGAAGGAATAGGGACTGGCATGTTGCCAATGTTCTTTAGTTGGCCCACAGTATAAAGGGAGAATGACTTTCCATCTTCTCAGCCATCAAATCCAGCTGAGAGCTGCACTGGAACAGCTTTACTTGCTGGTTTATCTGAACTCTATAATACTGTAGTTGACATTAGAGATTTATTTAGGCACTTTGTTTTGCTATCAGTGTTATACTGCTTCCATATCACTTAAACCACACTAAAATATACTTTTAAAAACCAAAGTTATTCATGAAGGAAAACCTCCTAACAAAAACGTCTGAACCCAGAAATACTTTAATTTGTTACAAGTCTGATAAAAAAATGACAAAGAGGGTGTAGCTCTATCACCTCAGAATACAGCTTTTCTTAGTGTCCCTAGACAAAAACAGCTTCAGCTTCATCTTGTTGATTTTCCAATTTATCCAAGTTAAAAAAAAATTAGGAAGGGGATAACAGTAAATGACTCCTAGCCTTCTCAAGATAAAAGGTTCTCTCACAATAGAGAAATAGTTTCAAGTGACAATATCCTGGAATAATGCAGTAATAGAGGAAATTATGATTTTCAGTAGTTGAGAAAGATGGTAAAAGCAAGAAAAAGTTAGCAGAGTTTTTCATTTTGCCTTTCTGCCTTTCCACATTTGGGCTTGTATCTCTGAGAGGGGACAAACCCCCCCCCCTTTATTTCTTGACTGACCTGTTACAGAGTTTTTCAGCAAATATACTGACCAATCATAAAACAGTTCTCAGTGTCCACAAATTCTTTCAGGGTACACCTGTAAAATACTAAAAAATGGTCCCTACAGAAGTCCACTAGTTAATTTACTCAGACCCTGCCTGTAAAATTTCAAGTTCATAAGGTTAAGTCAAATACTCTTCTCAAAAGTAGCAATCATAAAATCTGAGTGTATTTTATAGGTTTTATATCCGATGAGATCATTTCTTGAGTTCCTCTTACCCAAAGCACACAGAACTTAGGCCAAACTCTGTCCTCATTCAAAACCAAACTGGTTGGCTTCAGATGGGAATATAGCCCAGGTCAGAACTGGCTTTACTCCTGTATTTTCTAAAAAAAAAAGACATGATCTCATCAGCGCATTAAAGATCCTCTGTAGGATGAGTAGTCACATACAGAATGGTCTGCACCTGTCAAATACAAAGCCAGCATGCACACAAGGAACCACATCCCATGTGAGTCCTCATGGAAAGGGCAATATCCCACTAACTATAAGAATGGAAATAAACACAAGTGAAACACACAACCTATTACAGTTTTAAGGCAAGCGTAATCTGATAAAACTTGCTGATTTTGAGAAAACCTTTTTGTTCCCAAGAAGTACTGGGCACCTTCAGTTTAGCCAAAAAACAGGTGCCATGATGCCAAGTGAAAAGGTGCAGCACATACCGAGTTTAACATACGTATTATTTTCTCATTCAGACCTCAATTCCTGACAGGACTTCCAAGAACTCTTTAATATATTTCAGTGTTTCTTAGTAAAGAGTTGCAATTCATCTGTAATTACAACCCCTCAATCCAAAGTTGTGAAAACCAGGAATGGGAATACATACTCAGAAAGTGAAGCAGGAATACAGTGCTCCATTTCATACTTCACCCTTTAAGCTTAGTTACAATTCAACATGGCTAAATATGTACTTCTCCAAGGAACTCTGTAGATTATAAGGAAATGTATACAAGTTATCCCAATCATATATTTAGTGACTAATTCTACATGCTCTACTATTCCTGATGGCTCTTGTCCATGAAAAGGATTGTCCTTGGCTGGGAGGTAACAAGTAACACTCAGCAAAAATGTATGAGGCAGCCCAAGACAGAGTTCATCTCAGTCATGTCACCTGAAACCATAAAGCAGCCACTTGGTGAGCCTTGTGCAAGGATGAACAGAGCCTCAGAGAGTAATCTAACAGCAATAGCATGTAATATAGTGAGCGAGCACAATTTGAAACCAATTAGCATTATGACAGTTTTGGTAAGTACATTGTGCAAACACCTATAATATTGCACAGTATTCCATTAAACATGGAGAAGGAAAATAAAGGTGTTGTGTTTTGTACATTATCAATGAGATGTAACCCCAGAATCTTAGCAGTAGTAGACGCTTAGCAGAAGCCTTCTTGTTTTCAGATAATTTCAAGCTGAGTTTTGTGCTAAGGAAGTCCATCTCATGATTTGGTTTTAGTCCCCAGATCTGCTTAATAACTCTCGATCCTGTCTGGAATGGTCCACCTTCACTGAACATAGTGATCAAAGAAACGTCCTGGTCTCAAAAAAAATCCACATTATTAAATTGAATTGGGCAGAAACAATACCCATGTACCCTAAGACTGTTGTCTGTAAAACCTACAGACACAAATTCTTTCAGGGTCCATCTGTGTTAGAGAACTAAATATAGCCCACACCAAACAATATTTTGATTTTATTTAAAATAGTTGGAGACAAAATACTGGACCCCTAATTCCTTTGCCCACCACAGGCTACAACTCCACTTAGGTTTCTTTTGACTTGCTCCCACAGTACCAAAAATGAGCATAAATAATTCTTAACTTGTAAACCTAGCTAAGGATAGCCCTGCATATCCATTTTGAATAAGTGGAAGAGCACAAGCCTTCTCCTGGCCCCCTAAGCAGAAGAAAACTGTTTGTACAATATGAAGAAATCATTTGGTCTAAACAGTGACAAAACATTGTGCTTTTGTGGGCAAAGAAACATACAGAGGAAACAGCACTGAAGTTGAAGCACGTATATGCATCAGGGCATGGTTTCATCTAGGGCTGGTTTCATTATTTGGGAGGACCCAGAAAAAGAAAGATCAAGGCAGAGGAGAGAAGGCTGAGCAGCATGCACAACAGGAGTAAACAGCAGAACATTTAGATGAGTGGGTTCAGCCAAAGTTGAAGCAGAACCAGCCTCTTCCTCCAGGCTCAGAAACACAAGCATTCTCAAGCACGGCACCCACCCACAGCCATCAACACCCACACAGAGAAGGTGGGGGGAGGAACACCCTGCACCTCCCACCACCCAGCCCCAGGGAACAAGCAGCCACACTGCTCCCAAGCACATTCACACAGTGACCTCCACACCACTTGTACAGCAGTAAATCCTCATCAGCATTTACTCTGAGGAATTAAAGGATTACTTCACTAGAACTGCCTGAAATAAATACCCTGAAGACAACTTCTTTAATAGTTTACTAAATAAACAAGCTCAGTTTAGCTGATGTATCTCTAAGAGCTGAAAAAGATTAAGTAATGGCCTCCTGTTGCCCTCTCCCAGTCAGGCTCACTCTAGCAAAGGCCAGAGCAGGCAGCATCCTCCTCTTGCATCACATCTCAGGTCCTCAGCCAGCCCACTCACCTGCCTTCCCACTGCAGGCAACATCCAGCCTGTCTCTCCTGCTTTGGAGCACAAAGAATTCCCTTCTACTTTAGCCAGCATCAGCCCCAAGAGCCAGGCTGCATGTATCTGTGTTTGTGGACTACTGGGCTGATCCTATAACCCTTTATTAGGGCAACAACCCTGACAAGCTTTCATTTATAACAGCATCCAGACAGCTCAAAACCACAGGAGAACTGAGAAGTATACAAGAATTCACAGAAAAAAATGGGGCTCTTGCTCTCCAACTGCTTCTATGAATAGGCAACAAATTTACATGGTTGATTTTGCAAAGATAACCCTCTTTACTAAATAAATCCCTTGTTCCTCAACTCCAAAAGAAATGTGTTGTTCCAACATGCAAGACTGCAGCATAACTTCCACAGTACATTTGAGGGTATCCACACATGCAGAGAAGAAAGATCAAGAAATAAGCAATAGCACAGCACACAGAACAATCAGACAGCACAATTACATCAGGAGTGAGGCAGAGCACATGGAGGTACAGGAAACTGTATGGAAATAGTACCGAGTTTGTCTGCCCTGTGATCTATGGGATTCATCAACTGCACTCAGTCTATTCTCTATTCAGATAATTGGCACTCTTCCTGGAGTGTTAAAGAAATTGTTGTTCTGACTGCTGTATTGCTTAATACGATAGGTATGGTAGGTATAATATGTGTTGTATTCTATATGATGTACACTATGTCTGAAGTGAAAAACCACATGTTTAAAAAGGTCGATAAGACAATTGGCTTACAAACAAAGGATAAGGAATGGTGTGGAAGATGGGAGGAGGGGGGTCAAATCTTGAAAGAATTCTCTGACCCAATAGTCTGGCAATTTTCCCCTGAGCAGATCACCCACATATTCTACTCCAGCGGGTAATTTTAAGACCCAGTTACTTCAACTTGTCATGGAGTTAACTAGTTCTCCTCAATGTCCAGATAGAGATCAGTGACAAGTGGTGTCTCTCAGGGGTCCATACTTAATACCTTGATCAGCAACAGAGTGGAAATTCAGCAAGTTACCAAATGACACCGAGCTGTGGAGCATGGATCGTAATGCCCGAGGAAAGAAACTGCATCCAGAGGGACCTGGACAAACCTGAAAAGTTGGTCTGTCTGAATCTCATGAGGTTCAACAAGATCAAGTGCAGTGTCCTGCCCCTGGGTTGGGGCAACACCCAGTACCAACACAGGTTGGGCAATGACAGGTTTGGGATCAGCTTGGGGGTACTGGTGGATGAAAAGCCAGGCATGAGCTGGTAATATGCACTCTCAACCCAGAAAGCCAACTCTATGCTGCACTGAATCAAAAGAAGCCTGGCAACTAGGTCAAGGGAGGTGAGATCCCACCTCAAACACTGCTTTCAGCTCTGGGGTCCTGAGTACAACAATGACATACACCAATTGAAACAGGAAGAGAGGAGGCCTCCTAGATGTGCCGAGTACCTCAGAATGCTGGAGTACATTTCCTATAAGGACAGGCTCAGAGAGTTGGGGTTTAGCCTGGAGAAGTCCCTGGGGAAATCTCATTGTAACATTCCAATAACTAATGGGGGCTCTTAAGAAAGATGGGGACAAACATTATAGTAGGGCCAGCTGCAATAGGAAAAGAGATAATGTTTTTAAACTCAAAAAGGGTAGATACAGACACAGATTTAGATATAAGGAAGACATTTCTTTTGAGGGCAATGAAACACTAGAACAGGTTGCCCAGACAGTTGGTAGACATTCCAACACTGGAAAAATTCAAGGTCAGACTGGATGGGGCTCTGAGCAACCTAATGCAGTTGAAAATGTCCCTGCCTCCTACACACAGGTTGGATTATTTGATCTTTAAAGGTCCCTTCCAACACAAACTCTTCTATGTCTCTCATCACATTCTGAAGATATTGGCAAGTTTATGAAACAATCTATTTTAATCTAAGCTTCCAGTTCATTAAAATGTCTTTGTTTTACATCCAAAACAACACCATACAAGGCCTGAAGAAGGTCTAATAATTAATTTTCTATTAAATCAAGCATGGCTTCTTTCCAAGTGCTTCAAGAACATCAGCTGAAAGCTCAACCATGCCAATCTCTGGGCTACAGAAATTCAGTACTTCCACAATTCCAGCCTTTGTGTCACATTCAAGCAACACCAAATAATGCATACTGGGGGATTCTGCTACAAATTTTCTTTGAGGAAAGGAGACTTTAGCCACACTCTTATCTATTATGTCATCTGAAATGCATTGGTCCAGAAAGAGAAGCCAATACACAGAGTGGAGATTACCTCAGCTGGGAATTCATGATTAAAACCCAGTGTGGTCAGTCGGTCCAGGGAGGTTGTCCTTCCCCTGTACACAGCGCTGGTCAGACCTCATCTTNAGTTACGAGTAATTCCCTTTCCTTTCAGTCAAGGTTCTCGATTTCATTACATCAGCTTGAAACCAGAACACAGTAACTCAAATAACCACTCAATAGTAGTCAAATGCCTTAGGGCAGTACCAGACACTTAAAAGTTGAAGGAAGAAGAAAATTAATGTTCTAACCAATGGATTTTCTCCATATTAACACACACACAAATTAAGGTAAAAATTTTGGCTAGTCTACTTCTTCCCACAGTCGTCAGGACCTGTGTTATGATCAGGAACTTTTGGGTACTAAAAGCAAAAGATGAACAGTATGACAACAGGTATTTTTGTGCAGCTACTGTCTTTTCTTGGTATTTACTTTTGGGTTGTTCCTTTGATACATTTTCCAGCCATATATGCCATCACAGTCTTGAGATAAATTTAAATGAAGAAAAAAATTAAGAAAATTTCCAATTGTTTGCAACAGTAGGAGAAAACATTGCACTTCCCTTACCACCAGGCTTCCATACAGACCAGAGGCTAAAGCTGAGAATCCCCTTTCATCTACTTCATTTGCAATCTTGAAGCAAGAGGAGTTTTGGAATCTGCTGCTAACAGCCCAAATTCACAACCAGTTGCAGTATCCCTTGAGAAGCATCAGGCAGTAACTACAAAAATGTTCTGTGTGATCTCAGGGACTTCAGTAAGGGTTATGCATCAGTATTTTCACCACTTTTCATGAAGTTCTTTAACTGTTAATAAGGAAATCGACCAGAGACTATTAAATACCAACTGAAGTGACAGCTCTGCTGTATTATTGCAGTGTTTGCATAGCAATCATTCTGCAGGTTAAGATGAATGGTGTTTAAATTAAATGGAGTCCCCTGTGTTCTTGTTTCATTTAAAGTCAACCACAGTCTGTATGCTTCAAAATTACACAGAGTCAGTAAGATTTGCTGAGTCTCTTTTGCTTTTACCCCTTAGTATTCTTTATGCCAGGTAAGGTGAGCAATTTGAAAGAATCCTGCTGCAATACTTCACAGGTTTTCATAGCAAAAATCACAACAGAGCACAAACAGTAAAAATTTAAATCAAATAGCACACACAGACTCTGGACATCATCTTCACCAGTAGCACTATGTTTCAACTAAAAGTCTCAACCTGAATTCCTAACTTTTTTCTGCAAAAATCTGTAGCACATTGAGTCAAAGTGAACAAAGACAGAGAATCTCAGATCTGTTCTACTCAGATCTTTCTCTACAAGTACAGATAAGAAAGCTACTGTATTTAAGTGAGAAAGAGCAGCTTCAGTCTTTGCTATGCTAGTAACATGGCCAGACACAAGTACTTACTACTAAAACACATTTTTCAGATTTGTATTATCTCCTTCAGACAATTTATGTCATTAATGAGATTTAACTATTAGATTTCCTGGAAAGTGAGTGCGCAGCAGTAGCTATAATCCACCTATTTCTCACCAGAGAAATATTTCATGTTGCAGTTTATATTCTGCTTTTCCCAGTGGGTTGGAAACCCATAGCAAACATTAGCATTATATCCATTATTAATACCTATTCAAGTACATTTTAATAAACACCACATCCATATGCATATAAATACATGCTCTGCATCAGGCTTTGAGCTGCTCATGGCAAGATATTTCCCAGAGCAGGTACTGTTCCTGCTCTGTTACCAAGTGCATTTAGTGTTAGCTGAGGAACAGTCCAATTTATAGGACTGGAAACAGTAAAGAGATGAGCACTGCAAGGCTGCAGGAAAACAAAGTTAGATGGAGGTCTACAGGACAGCCTCCTCCCAAAGGCACCATCAGAGAGTGAGTACAACCCACAGTGGGTGAGGAGGTCACATTCAGTCACAGGACTTACGTCAATTTTGACATGAAGTGGCTACACTCAGACTGGGAGAGATGATGGAGAAAGAAGCAGCAGGATACTCTAATAATAATTTTTATTACCACAAGAGCTATAACAAGACTAGATCCAATAGAAACATTAAAAAGGATAAAAACCCCTTCCTAACATCTAAAGATATTCCAGCAGTGCAGGGACAAGGGTACTCAATTCAGCAAACTTCAAGCTAGGCAATCCCCTGTGCTAATAATCTTTCAGAGACAAGACAAATCACAGCCAAAAAGGCTAGATCCATACTCAGCTCAGTACTTCCAAAATTATAGAGCCATAAGAAGTAAAACCAACAAATTTAAAACCAAGCACTTCAAAAGACATTTGCTTAGGAAACAGCTGTGGTATCTTAACACACTTCAGTCCCTCCTTTCTCTATTAAAGTTACTCATAATCCAGAGCCCCACAACAACCTCAGCAACATTAAACCTCACTAACTGACCTACCTGTCCTGTAGAAACGGGCCTACACAAAGCTGACGATAATCCAGGACTGCCACCATCTCCTGTACTACAGCCAAGTCCCCAGGCACATGGAAAAACCTTCACTGTACCCACTCACAACTAAATATGTTCCAGCACAGCCCTCATTGCAAACAGCTGTGCAGTGGTAACAACTGAATCAGCTCCAGCTGGGACACAGAGCCCACACCTGAATATGTACCTCGATGTAATTGGGATGTATCTTACATGTCAGACAAGAGAACTGCAAGTGAACACAAATCCTGCATCAAAAGGTGTTCTGAGGGAATAGTTTCACAATGTGTTCTGGGAATTGTTTTCCCCCCTTTTATGTCCGACTTAAATGTGTAGGGTTGGGTAGCAGGATGTATGGGATGTTGCCACAGGAATATACACAGGTCTCTAAAGCAGCTATGTAGAAAGGCCACGTGAACATTTCCTGAAGGACAGACAGCAATGAAGAAGATGCAGTTCAGGGGGTGCTGCGTGAGCAATACCAAACTCAATCAGAAAGCCAAGAAGTTTGCGGCCTTTGAATACAACATAAATCACCTATTCCGTGAAAAAGGCCAGTACTTCAACTCAACATAATTAGTGGACTTTTATTTACTGTGTTTTTTAAACATTGAATGATGAAATACTGGGCTTTGGGCACTTGGGGAAGAATGAAATGAAATAATCAAAATAGCTACCTCACTTTTAGCTGAATTTATATTTGCAGCATAGGAAAGCCTTTGGACATCACCTTTAGAAGAGATTTGTTTTCTAGATGCCCGAAGTAACACCTTAGAAGAATTTTACATTTTTGAGTAGACAAGTTCATCACTCCTAGAGCTAGACTTCCTTTAGCAGTCTTGAGATAGAGATTCCAAATCACCAAATAATTGAAAATCTTAACACACACCATTTGTTCCTGGAGTTTGCCATAAACATTCAGTCTTGCTGAACACAGTAGGCCCCCCTCAGCTGAGTGTTGTTTAAGTAATGCCAGATATTTTCAGGGTCAGGGGCCTGAGTGATAAAGAACTCAGGGGATATACTATAATAAAAACTGGATTTGGCAAATTCTTTCTTGAGTAGCATTTATGAAGATTTATTATAAATATATGTAAACATTAAGTAATAAGTGTTGTAAAATATCAGATTGTTACATGCTTTAGCTGCTCTGTGTGAAAACATTTTACCTAAGATAGCTTTTAAAGTAGTCCATGAATATCCATGCTTTGCCATCTGCTTTTGAATTGAATGATCCCTCGAAAGCAGCACCATAAATACTTCCACAAATGAGTGATCTGTTCACATTATATCCCCTAATGCTATCTTATGGCAGAGCAAACAAATAACTCAGATGTCACATCAGTGCACACAGCAACAATAAGGTGCACTCTGACTGGGTTTTAGCACATCACTGAGAACTGCATCACTGGTTGTCTCTAAGGATCTAACCTGGCTTTTTAGAGACATATTTCTTGACAGCCTGTCACAAAAGGCTGGAGATGCACACTGAAGAAAGAATACCTTTAGCATCTCATTTTTTCAGACATGATGAATTCTAATCTGGGCTGAGATTCAAAGATATCTGAACAAAAGGATGAATAGGAAGCAGCAGAAGATTTACAATGATGGTTTTATAAAATGCAGTCTTAAAGGCAGAATATGCAAAAGGAAATTTTCATGCATCAGTTATAAATCTTTTAGTCTAGTCAACATTTTAAAATATAAGAAATTAATTTTCTATGTTTATACAATTGTTAGCTATGTCCAAATGCTCTCATCAGCTTCTTGAGAGACAATGAGAATTGTGGCAGCCAAACAAATGCACACACAGGGTTCACTGAAGTTCAGTGACTGAGGAAAGCAGTTCCTCGTTGACGGTCACAAAGCTCCAGGTCCCTGCTTGATCTTTCCAGCAACATGTTCAGCCTGAAAAAGGGCTTTGGCATGCTTTTTGCATTTATTTTCTGTCCAGAATTGAGCAGATCAGTGGGTACAGAGGAGAGAGGTGCTGAGAAGTGTGGGGAGCACAATCACCCTCTCTTGTAGCTTCTGCTCTTCGAAGCCCCATTACCATTTGGGTTTGATGAAATCAGCAGCTTTGCCCTAAAAATGAGCTGGTTTGGATGCCTACAAAGAGGAAAAGAGACCTTAAAATAGTTTGTCTCTGGTGTGGCAAGGCCAGGGAGGTTTGCCAAGGCTCCTTATGAGCCCAGTGCTTTGGTGCTTGTTGAGTTTGCCAATGTCTGCAGCTCCCCAGAGGGAAGCTCCATGGAAAACCCTGCTGTTCCTTTTATTTTAAAGTGACCACTGAAGAAAGCCACGGGGTAGATGAGTGATTGCAAATGCTGAAGGCAGCTGAAAACAAAACCAGTCTGGCCTACACTTGAGACCACATCATTTACTGAGTTTTTATTTAAAAAATGAATGAAGCAAACCACTTCTTTAATAAGGCCCTTATGTTTGTTAGACATAAAAAATAAAGAAGTCAGAGCCACATGTGGGGAAATTATCAAGGAAGATGACTTTAAGTGCACTTAATGCAGTTTTCCTTATAGATGCCATTCTTGTGACTGATGTCCTGGTCTTCCTGCCCTCCTAAAAGAAAAGAAATGGTCCTGCAGGAGGACAGTAAACAAAATTTCAAATAGATCTATTGTTTAAGCAGACAGGAGACACAACATACACTCAAGCACTGTCTGACCAGCCTCAAAGCCAGGCTTTCATGTGAGTATAGACCTTTTCGTCTATGCTGCTTCTGGAGAGTATCCCCTAGGGCTAGCAATGCCTGGCAATTAGGAAGCTGATTTTAACATCACAGCATCCAATATGATATCTAATTTTGCCCTTGGGTCAACTGGTAACATCAAGGACGTTACCTATTGGGTAGCAAATAGGAAAAATGAGGCACGGTGGTAGAAATAATAACACTCATACAATGGCACGAAGATCTATAGGTTCTAAGAAAATTAAGAATACCAGATGTTACTGTTCTTTCCAGTTGCCATGCAACCACAGCTACCCTGCTATGCTTTACCTTCCTAATCTCCTTAACAGCTAACTCTAAAACAAGTACAATTAATTCCCCAATGAACAAGACAGGACATGACCCAGTCCTGTGGTTACAGAAGTACTTTGATTGTTGGTATACAAACACTAAACAGATACAGCACCAGCACACAGTGTGGCACAGAGCTGATGTTTTTAAGACTAATACATTTCTATGTTGCAAACTATGAAGTTTCCTGTAGCACAGGTTTTTACAACAACTCCTAAGAGGTATTTCTTATGCTGCTTAGGAGACATCCCTTACCAGTTCTCTAGTGATCCAGGCAGCCTCTTATCCCAGAGACCCAGATAGAAACTAGTGTGCTGAGCACTGTGTAAAGGCACTAGGACACACAGAGTCCACTTACGCCCTTTGACAATAGCTATATGAATAATGATCATATTTTCTCATTTAAGAGGAAAGTCTCAGGCAATCCACTTTGTTGTGGTTTTTTAAACAAATAGCTTCTATAACATATGTATAAAAACGTTATTTTTAGAGTTGTGGTAAATCAGATAATTCCCATTATCAATAAAATGGTGAGCAGTGGCTTCTGCTTCTAACAAATATTTGTATAAGTATATATTTACAAAAAGTAACAAACACTCAAAAATCCCTTTAATTCTGATGGGGTTCTCATTGGCACCAGGCATAGACCCATGATAGTACATATTTCTACATACCTTTCTGACCACAGTGCAGAGCTGGTGAGCAATCACAGAAATTATTTGAATTAGCACTGAATATGAAGATACTCCCAGAGTTTCTGATTCAGCATTTGAGATTTTATTGTAATGATTACAGATTGTACAAGTAATGTGTCAGTTTTGTGGAATGTCTTATTTCACAATACGGAAAAAAATACATGAAAGGGGAAAAAGGCTGTTCCATTTAATTTCCTGTGAGTTCAAGCTCAGGGGGAGGCATATATTTGCATATAAACTGTGAATGAATAATAATAATGACATTCAGTTTTTAAAAATTATAGATTTCTGATATTTTTAAAGGTGTTCTTAAGTAATAAATGCTTCAGTTAAGCACATGATATACATGTTCTCAAGCATTTAAAAATGGTGAAACATCTCCTTTCACCAGCTGTAGAAAATATTGTATTTGAAAGAGCAAATATATTGGCTATGCAATAGGATGATGTTAAAACCTTTCTTTTTCAGACCCCCTGTGACTGTCCTCTTCTTTGCCTCCCAAAACTTTTCACAGGTGGATTGCTTCAGCCTTCAGCTTCCTGCCTTCAGCCCACTGCCAGAAGTCAACACATCCTTCCAGTGTAATCAAATTTCCCAGGCTGAGCTGTTCACTTCTGATATAGTGACCTTAACAATGCAGTGGAAAGCAGGAAAGAATTAAACAGCTACATGCGCCAGGGCCTAGTCTTCAGAGTAAGAAAATTATGTTAGCTAAAGCACCAAAAGCAGAGCCATGCCTGGGACTCTGCTTCCAAGCATTTCCTCCAAAGATATCAGATTCTTGGTTCAGAAATGCAGTACTGTAACTACCTGTTCTGGTCCATAAAGAGAAGAGCAGAACTGACTGGTTACTCCCAAAAAATATTGATAAGTGGATTAAGTACCCACTTACCTTTCAGGAAGCAAGTTAACATGGGCACGAGGTGTTAAAAGAATTTTGTCAAAGTGACAGGGAACATCTGATATATGGTACGTGTAAACCAAACAGACCTTACTGTTGGCTTCATGGCACAAGTTTGCTCTTGTCCAAATTACACTTTCGTGAGTTCATCAGGGTTTTAGGTTTTGCCAGTCTTCACGCACTGTTATTCAAAGAAAGGTTCACTGAAAAAATCACATGCTGTCTGCATAAAAAGGTTTGTGTAGCTGTGCTCTAGAACCAACTCACACTTCAAAGTCAGAAATGATCATGTTAGGCTATAACTTGTCACAGCAGCAAACACTGGTGCCATGATTTCCCATTTGCTGTTTCTCAAGCACATAGAACTCCACAAAATAATTTGACAATTTCAAAACTAATAAACAAATCAGTTAAAATGAGATTTTCACATTCTGATTATATACTTAGAGTATTATGTAATTGCTAGTTCAGCCCTCCTTGTATTTGGCCATTTTCTCATTATCTTGTTATTGCAGTGGATGATAAGGGAGAAAGGCAGACAAACTTGAATGGTATTGTAGCCACAGGGGCATTTAAAATATTGCTCTGCACCTGGGGAACAGGTTTAATTACTGGTGCTGTCAAAATGTTTTAATGTAAACAGGTTTCCAGATGGATCACATTTCCTTACCTTGAACTATCATCCCACAAACACAATCCACTTTATGGTAGGGCTTAAAACTCGGGTAACGCAAATTAGAGCAATGAAGCTTTTATGATTAAGGATGCGTCATCTGCTCTTAATGCCTCAAATTATAGAAACTGTAACAAGCCTTCACATTAAAATTTAAATATGATAAACATTCTAAAACTCACTATAAAGTAGGTTTCATAGGCCTGATTCACTCTGAGATGGTGCAGACTGCAAACATAGGAGGAAGGCAGCTTCTACTTCTTTCTTTTGGACAGCTTGGAATTGGTCTAGCTGTTAGTCTGTATTAAACAGGAACTGAGACTGCCCTAACCTGTAGACCAGAGACAGTCTGCGATATACCAAGGGAATAACGTGATTGCTTCAGCTATACCTCCTCTGTCATATAATCTCTCTGGAGACCTTCCTAAAAGGCACTACAGAGCTGGAAAACCTGCTCTCTGCCTGTGCTTACTGCCCTGTTCCTCAGGGGTACTTCGGGTCCCCTAAAATAAGCAATATGCCTCCTCTATATCTATTCCAAAAGAGGATTAACCATAAAAATACCTGCATGAATTGAGAGATGATTCTGATTACTCCATTTTATTTGATTTATGTAAGCATCTTATCCTATTCATGTTACTTCTAGTAGTAACTTCCGAGAGCAGGTTTCATCCTAAGCAGCGTTTGTCAAAAGCAGATTTAAAATCTGTAATTAAAACATCTGTTTCCACAACATATTTATATTCTGCTCATCCATTCAAGATATAGAAACGTGGATCGTATTTGACCAGGCACAATTAGGTACAGAAGCTCAGCTTTCAGATATGCATATTAATTCAGAATTTAAACAAAAACAACAAAAAAGTAGAATAAATGAAATTATTTCATGTAGGTGGTACATGAAAGCAGAACCTCAATTCATCTTATAAATTATTCACGGTGATTTATTCACTTCATTCATATAAAGATAAAGAAAGTGCTTTTTTACACTACAAAATCTAGTCAGACATAAAACCTGTATTAATATGAAGTAATGCATGATTATAGTTGGAGATGTACTTTTAAATAATTTTTGTGAAATTGAGTTTGACTGAAGACGTTTAGTAAATATGCACTCTGTTCCTTGATACTACTAGTCACATGGCAAGCATGTAAGTGAAATGCAGAATTCAAGTAAAATTAAACATCACTCAACCTTAGATCAAAAGTTCTCT
Organism: Pitta sordida; assembly: GCA_013390025.1. Taxonomy (NCBI): domain Eukaryota; kingdom Metazoa; phylum Chordata; class Aves; order Passeriformes; family Pittidae; genus Pitta; species Pitta sordida. The sequence goes on from WEKX01017874.1 coordinate 213,187, forward strand.
CAATCTTTTGGAGGATGAAGCAAACAATAAAAGTCAAAAATAGCCCAAGGGCATTCCTTGTGATTATTGATTTATGTTGTGGGGCCACAGCCTTATCTCCATGTGCCACAGCAGACTTTACAAACTCCATTTTTTGTAGTCCTTAGTAGTTTAGCCTCATAAGATCCCTTTGCTAAATTATGGAAAGTCAAAGCCCTGATCCTTCCAGGCTTTAATCATGTTAACAAGGGTTAGCACTGACTTATTGCCAGGTTTATAGGCCAGGTGAGTGAAAATACATGCATACCTGCACGTGAGTACCCTTAGAAACGCAGGATGGAAACTTAGGGTTAATCAAGNNTGGAAACTTAGGGTTAATCAAGGCCACTCTTCCAAGACTGAAACACTACTGTCAAAAAATGCCCTACAGAAACAGTTCTGTGTTCCTGTGTTTAAAGCAGTCCTTCTATTAGTATGAGTTTCTCTGATATAAGAATTAGGAACACTTTCCCCTAATTTTCATTCTACATTCAGTCATGCTTGTTCCATTTTGTCTTACTTAAGGATGTCAGGATCAGGACCAAACTTGAAGATTCTTCAAGTTTGATTATTACCTGACTTTCTTATCTGAAAGTGATATACCATACATACATATATACATACTATATATATATATAGTATATATAATATATGCACTACGTATAATACCCAGCACAGTATAATATATCTCACACTTGACTAAACACCATTGTATCACATAAAAACTCATGTTCAGTACTTAACATCCCTTGCTGATCAAACATAACTCTGCTAAATGAGAGAAACTGAAGCATTTGGCAAATCTAGGAACCTGTTCACACGTAACAGCATGGACTGGAAAGCTGTAATAAAGCATGTTACCTCCTTACTACACACACTAACTAGTTTCCATGGTGATCTCACATTTCAGGGCAAATACTATCACTACACAAACTGGATAGCTGGTGAAGACATCAAGATGTTGGGATGGGACATTACAACCCTTCTCTAGACATGACAGCTGTAAATGCTTCCAGATTTACAAGATGATTGCCGTATTTTGCCTTCCCTGGGCAGCTTCTGGCCCACCACCTCAGCAGTCAGAACTCAATGTTCTTCCACCTCTCTAATGAACATGGATATTGATATAATATTGCTGTGCATATAAGGGGTTCCACTTATAGTTCAGTTTACTAGAACACTGATAGCTAGCCCTGGCAGTTGCACAATATTACCTGTGGTGGTCCAGCAGACTTTTATGCCAGCAAAGTCCACATTTCCTGTAGAAATAGAAGCTAAAATCCATTATTTTATGAATGAAGGGGAAAATAAAGCAAAGTGCAGCTTACCATTGCAAATCAAAGCTTTATGTGCAATTAACTTTAAAAGATGTGGGTCAAACTGAGATGCCAGAGTTGTCTAAAAATCACTCAATCATATTCAAATTCATATTTGTTTCTGTATATTTGTTAGAATGGCTGGTTTATTTGTTTTAACCAGGGTGAGTTTTGCTGTTCCTGTTAACCAGGGGGGGTTAAGGCCAGTATGAACCATAGCTACATACAGTCACAATTCATTCCAAGAGTAAGATTGTCACTAAGAAGAAGATTGACAAATGGATGATTGATAAACAGATGCAAAACAAACCTGATAGGCAAATTTGTGCCCAAACTCCCTCAATAGGATGGGAGACATTTAATTTCGTTCCCTGAGTTTTATTTGCTGATTTAGGGGGATACAAATCTTGCTCTGAGGATACCTTTTTACTTCAACATATGAATAACTGCAAGATCTAAAATTATCTTTTGTATAATTCATTAAGAGGTTTGAATTTCAATCAGAGACTTTAAAACTAATTATTTTCAAGAAAATAACCATTACGCTGTGATGCTGTTGTATTAATTTATTACATCATCCAATACTAGACATAATTCAAAATCAGAAATTCAGAAAGGAGTTTCTATTTTGAGCCCTAACCAGATGATCTCCTGTCTTTAATACTTTTGCTTAAAAGTATGCTTTTGGATAGAGACAAGGTAATCAGAAGTTTTAATTATACCTGGAGAGCCTTAGCATAACTTGTCTCATCTGTCTTTGCTTTCTTCAAGAAATGCATCCCTTTTTCCTCTGCACATATATTTCTATGAATTGCTATGAATTGCACAAGGTCTTTTGTACTTTACTTTCACCTTTAAACTTTTAATCCCAAGATTTAAACGCACTTGCAAAGGATTTTTCCTTCAATAGGCACATATCAGAGATAGGCCTAGGCGGCAGAGTTTGCATCTGTACTGTCATTTTCTTTATAGATATTAGGAAACATTTAAAAAACCCCAAAAACAACCAACCAACAACAGAAACGTAATTCCAAGTAAGAAGACAAGTTAAAATACTTTTTTTTTCCTTCTAGAGAGAGCTTATTGAAAGTTTCCACTCTGGAAGGTTCAAAATGCAGCTCTGAGATCCATAGGTGACCATCTCCTAATCCAAACAAGGCAACACAAAGGGCAGGAAGTTCTGTGCCTCTGCTTTTTGCCTGCAGCTAAGCAGTCACTCTACTCCTTCAAAAATGAATACCAAGCAAAGTCATTCTTTTTGTGTTCTTAATCCAAACCCTCTCTTTTGGGGAGGGGATAAAGAATACTGATCAGTACTCACTTTTAGTGAAAACAAAGATAATTAATTTTGCTACAGTGAGAGGGACACGATACTTGTATCTGGAAAGTAGCTATTGCAATTACTTTCTAAAATGCTTCAGAATCACATGGCAGTGCTGAACACTGCAGAGGTGTTTCCATGCTCAAATTCTACAGAGTAAAAACAACTATGCATTTTTCTCTAGATGACTGTGTTGTGGGAACATTAATATTACAAATATGACATAGAATTTCAAATACTTTGTGTGCCTTCTGAAAACTGTTCCTCCCTCCTAGGTTTCAAAATTTATTATGTTCAATTACAGTTCTGTGTTTACATACAAGAATAGCAGGCTATCCAGTATTTACATTTTTGTTAAGAAAAATCTGTGAATGTGGAACACTGATTTTGGCTGTTCCTTTACCAGGACTCAGAAACACAACATAAACACATGCAAGTTAATCTGCATCTACATCTGAGTTATGTCAAATGTTGGAGTTTAAGTGTTCATGACTCTCACCCAATTACTATTTATTATAGGGGAAGAATAGAACAACGGTGTAAAATATTGCACAAAACCTAAGTTAGGAACTTCTTACAGCTAAAAAAGTGTCTTTGGAAGACTTTTCTACCAATTTTATCAAGTACAGACAAGTAAAAACAATGTACAGACAACTAAAATAATATGTGAATTAATTAGGTCTTTGTATTATTGCAAAGTGAGAAGATTTTCTTCATGGTTCTATAGCCCATTGCTGGGAACAGAAGTTTTACAAAGGGGTTACATACTGACAGTTACTATTGCAAGAAGCAAACCTCTTAAATTCCCATCTTATCAAAACTTTTGTATTAAAAGTAAGATCTGTCTCCTGTATTGTAGCAGCAGGTTGTCTGCAAATGTCCCCTGAAACATTGTGCTCCTTGGATCCTCCTAAAGAGGACCAGAAGCTTTAAATTGTGTTTATAAATATTGGTAAGGATCCCTGTCTTTTCAGTCCTTCTCTGTATTCACTTCCTCTGTGAAATTTGAGGAGCCACTTTTTTCCTGTATGAGGGTCAGGGTGTACAGAGAGCCAGAGCAGAAATGAGGACTGATGACAGGAACAAGATGTGGACCATGCTGGGGACTTCAAGGACTCAGCCTTTCAGACACTGGTCCCTACCATTACTACAATAACTCAATGACTTGGAGCAAATAGGTGGGGCAAACTCCTCTGGCTATGACTGCCTAAAAATAGAAACTTGGTGCACCATATATGAATTCCAGAATAGATATTTTTATAACTTAAAGCCAGATTTCTTATGTTTTTAGCAAGTTCTCAATATGACCCTTTTTATGATTCTTGTCGTCAAACAGCAGCACGGTTAAAACACCATTAGAAACCCCAGACATCCATCCCCATTATATTTGTTGCATTAATACCACATACCTGCCCTTCAAGTGAAGTTAGGAAGTTGGTCACAGAAAAAAATCTAATTTTAAAAAATGCCATAAGTTCTATTCTAATAAAAGTCTAAAACTTTTGTTGTTGTTGTAAATACAATACAGCATCTGAAGGGATATTTCTCTGACTGATGCAAATCCATTATCTGTAACGTGCAGCAGAAATTTTTCATTTGTGCACATCACAGCATTAAGGGCCTGAGAAAAATCTATTCCATTCAGTGACCTATTATCCATGATATCTGATTAGATGCAGCAATGCTTTTTTTTATTTGGATAAAATACAGCTTTAAACATTTTAAAGATTTCTTTACCCTTTAAGGAAAATAGGAAACAAATATTGTACCAGAGTTGTTTATCATCCTACAATGGTATAATGTGAACCATTCAAGATGCACTGCAAAAAATTAAGAAAAACAACTGTTCACCATTCATCAAGGGAATCAGTACTTAAGAATTAGAATTGTGAAATAATGGAACTTGCGAAGAACTTTAACACCTGAAATGGAAACATTAAGGTCCACAGTTTTGAAACACAGCAGCACCTGCAGATACAGAAAGGTACCTTGTGGAATTTTGAAAGTCTCCACGCATGCTTTCAACTCACATTTCTGTCAGTATGAATAGACACATCTGTCTGCACATTGAAGTTTTGGTTCCCCTATTCCTTTGTTTCTGATATAATTCATCTGCAGAGAAACAGCCTCTGTAGAAAAGAGGGCAATTTCTCACACCCTAATATTCCAGACTTTGTTCTCCAGTCAGTGGTCTGTCTGGATCTGAGGGGCTAAGCCGTGGGCTGCACTGAAGGAGCAGAGGGCCAGCGCTGCAAAGCACTCTCATTTTGACAGCATTATTTGCTCAGCTGTGTACAGCAGCAGCTTGTCCTCTGACAGACAGCAGCTCTATGGGTTTTGTTGACTGTGACTACAAGGGAAAAAAATTCCAAACAGCCACAGTTTTGGCTGCAGTCACATTTGGAGGAGCCAAGTTATTCTTCTGCTCTTTCCTGCTGAGACTGGCAGTGTGTACCTTAAGGAGGTACTGTCCCTATACAATGGGCATGGGCACAGTTGCAGCTATTAGGCAGAATAGAGAATACAATTTCATTGTCATTGTGCTGTATTGAACATGGACGAACTGCAATGTTATCAATGAAGTTGCCTTCACTATTGACTTCTTTCCATTGTGAAAGACTATTCATAGTTAAGTGTTGTCTCTTCATCTGTCTTTGGGGGCTCTTATGCACCCACTAAAATCAAACTGGAATTATATCTAAAACTTTTTCACAGTTAGGTGGTAAAAGATTTTTATTTAGTGCTTTATGGCGTATATAACAACAAGGTAAGATTTGTACCACTCCACTTAGATTTTCAGCTTTTAAGGCACAGTGTTCAAATCATACAACCCATGGATATATTTGTCTGTGGGTGGGAGTGTATTCAAGGAGAGATTAATTGAAGAAAGAAAAACAGGTTGCAAAAGGATTTAAGGGAGAAGAATCTCAGCAGGGATACAGAACCACAGAACCTCCCGTAAAATTTCCTTTTAAATTGTTAATAAAGGATATTAATGACAGAAATGCTCTAAGTGAACAAGGCAGATGCAAATATTAAGAACTAAGTAGTGGCTAACTTTCAGGTTTGGGATTAACATGTACTATGATTCAAGAAAGTTCATGAAAGTCCATCTTGTCCAGTCTCTAGTCCTTTCCTTTCTCCGGGTCCACATAGCAAAGGACAATCTAATACTTAGGCTAAGAACCTTAAGTAAAATTTTAAAAAATTTTACTACTTTTCTGTCACCAGAGATACAGCTAAGATATTGCTGCTACTGTTAAAGTAATAAACATTCAGCTTTTGCTGAGTGCTTTGAAGTATTTAGGCAGACAATGAAGACAATTAAATGAAAAAAAATCCTTAGTTTTTCCCAGGGAATGTAACAGAAAAATCTAGCGCAATTCAAGGGCAACATTTTATATGTAGATTATATAATATTTGGGGGATATGACAGAAGAATGGACTCATAAAGCAGAAAGTCAGAAATAACTACTATAAGACATCTTTTTCAGTTAAAAAGCAATTTCTGATTGGAACATAGTACTGGAATTATTCCTTATTTTCCCAAAAGGGAAGGAAAAAAAGTAAGTTCAGGCAAGAAAACTTCAAAATAAATTGTCTTTAATGATGGTATTTAATGTTTTTTGTAGCTAAATTTCAAAGCACTCTGTCAAGAGAAGTTCATCACTATCATCCTTCATTTATAGACATGGAAATTGAGATACATGATCAGAACACATGGATTACAAAAAATATGTATCCCAGAAATGCCAACACTGAAGAAGAGATTGTGGAACCAAAAGGCAAAAGGATACAGTGTAAAGAAGAGAGAGAGAGTGCATGCGTAAGCCATAGTAGGCAGCCCACATAGTTGCTGGTCGTCTATTATCCTCCACACATATAATGATCTGTCTTAGAGAAAAAAGTTAGTAATTCAATTCTCTATTTGTTTCTTATTGCACATAATTATTTTTCTTTATTTTATAAAATAGATTTAAATTACTTCTGCATTGTCAGATTATTTTTCTCTGACCTATTTTATCAAATGCATTGGCTAAATCTGTGTCAGGCAACAGTTTTGCCTAGTTGGATTTAATGTAACTGTCAGACATATAGGCCATTTCACCAGTGCATCCATAAGTCTGTAATATCATTTTAAATTCCCAAATAGCTCTCAAGTGCACAAAAGATATATTTTCATTTCAGCAAACTTGCTATCATCGCTTCTGCTTTTGTTTATTATGCAAAACCAAGAGCATTCAGTACTTTTGTACAGTTGATAATTGCTAATTCTGGAAGAAAAACTTATCTGATTATCAACCATGGAATCAAATGAATTAAAAATCCTCCACTAAGCATTTAAGCAAAGTGTAGGAAAAAGACAAACTAAAAATAACAATGAACATGTTCTTTGTGTCGAAAGATCATTGGCAGAAGTAAATCACACAAAATTCAGATCCTTATTCCTTAATCATCTCACATTTCATTAGTCACAGCTGCCAATTGTCTCGTGCAATGTGAATTGCTTTTCATAAAAAAATATACATATAAAAAATTATAGGATGGAAATTAGTTTCACTAAAATGCAGTGTTGGAATGCAAATATTCATTTCTGAATTAATTCATGGCAGAGGGCTTGGCCAACCTGAGCTAATCACCCCCCTGGGGTCCTCTAATCCTCTAAAGCTGATTATCTCATGATTGTCACACCCACTGGGAGTTCCCTTTGTCATTAGTAAATTCAGACTGTAGTTTAAGAAAAAAAAAAACAAAACAAACCAAAACCAACTTGTTTTGATGCTAAGGTTGGGTAGTGAATAGCAGCTCTAGCTCTAATCCTTTGGCTGGCTGACAGGCGGAAATGTACTCTAGCATATCTTGTTGCTCGCTCAGAATTATTAGGATTGAGAAAGAACCAACAGCTACCAAGTCAGATGGTAAGATTATTACAGTGATAAGGCATATTTGTCCCTCTAAATTTAAAGTAGATACCAGTAATATTTTCATTAAATTCTTTTTTTCCCCAGATTCACTATTTATTGTGTCTTTTTGATGGCAAATTAGAATCGAGGCATGAAGAAATTTTTGCAACAAAAATTGCAAATATGTTGTACAACACATATTTCTTTATATCCTCTACAAAATCTTTTACCAAGAGTGTACAAGCTGCAGGAGGACAAATTCACAGGATGCACATGAAACAGCTGGAAGTTACCAGGTGACCAGTGTCTCCAGCAGGTACCTCTTAATGCTATTTACTAGATTGCATCGAGAACTGAAGCCAAAGTTTAAAGCCCACTGCTGGGGCTATTACACATGCAATCTCTGCAAAACAGTTTGCCACATTGTGCAGTAGTTCTCCATGTGATATAATTTCAGTTGTGTTCTATGAAGCTTGTGTTGTGCAAACAGTATAAAATTTGAATCTGTGTCAAGTCAGAAAATTGTGTGGGAAAGCTTGCACTGAGGGTATGATTTCAATTATTCATTACAGTTGTTCAATTTGCATTGTTTTCCTGCCCGCATTTCCAAGCTTTGGAATTTGCTTGATACATTAACTGTCTAACCACTGTATTTAAGTGTAGCATAGTGGCTTTCCACTTCCTAATCCAAACACTACTTGTCTCTCATCTGAACTGTTTACATTTCTCATAATGACTCTCTATTTGTGGGATTTTTTTTTTCTCTCTGTTTGTTTTAAATAAAAAAAAACAATAATTGCAGGTGGTAGACATGTGCCTGCACTTGCTAGTGTGGGATGTGCTAAAATGTAACATCTATTAACCTTTACAGCTAGTATATGAAAAAACTACTGGGACTTGTTTGAGGTTGTTAGAAGTACTGATATGACATAGTCTCATGTAGTTTATTTTGAATCTATCCATACAATTATGGCTTCTCTCAGCTGTAGAGTGTCCAATCCATTGCAACATGTAGCTAGTTTTGCTCAGTGACATTCATACTGATCTCCTGAAGTTTGCATTATGAGATTTAACACTCCTTCTGCATGAAATATTTGAAGGCACAATAAAATGCATATTTTGTGAAAATGTTTACCATGATGTGGAATGTACATAGCATGGCTCATGATGTTCTGCAATATAAAGAAGTGCAAAATCTACTGTAAAAGTTGCATCATGTGTGCTTTGCACTAAATTAATTAATAATTGCAGCGTGAAACTTAAGCTACTAAGTTTGTGTTCTTTCTTGAAAGAGATGAGACATTTTTATCAGGCAAGTTTCAAATTTATTCCACCTCATGTTGAAAATCTCTGTCTACTGTGAAGTTGAGGCGCATGCACACTGCTGTTCATGTGAACATTTGTACTTCCCTCAGGTGTGCTGTAGGCACTGCATTAAATGCTCCAAATGACACATGCATGCTGAGAAATCCAAGATACGCAACAAGAAATCTCCACTGTTTCCCATAAAGGCATCACTTATCTTTCCAACAAGATACTCTCAATATGTGCATTCTATGAAATTTGCATTGTAAACAGATCAGATTTTACTAAAGAAAGGTAGCACTGTAGCAAAATGTGTGCTCAGCACACAAACACACAGACACACACACAGAAAATAAGATCTTGAAGATGATATAGACTTTACCAAAACTCTGCCTACAATGGTAGCAATATATTTCCTCAAATCTTCATATGATTCTCCATGGAATTCCATATGGAAATGCTGTTTCACATAAAATATTTTATGTGATAAGCTTTAAACAGGCTTGACAATCATCATGAAAGTTCAAAAAATTGAGTTTATTCTGGAAATTTTTACTGTTATAATTTCAGATCCAGTGTTGCCAATCCTCACAAATCTTAAAATGCATGCTATTTTCATGCAGTCTCAGCTTGCTATTGCAAACACATATGGAATACTTCAAATCTTATTTTAAATAAATTACTCATGTTAAAATTCAAAAGCAAGAACTTAAAATTCAAGGCTTTATGCACTACAGAAAACTTATTTCTTTAAGTCATTTTACAGTGACAGAAACGCTTCTACTCTAGAAGTGATGGAGAAATACGAAATATAATCATTGAGTTACAAGGCATATATCTCAAGCAAGATACCTGTCTGTTCAAAATTATGATTTTAAGAGGCTGATTTTCCTGTGGAATTTATAGGATAAGTTCAAAGATCTGAAAAAAAATCTGAATTTCTAGGATCATGTAAGAACTTGTTATCAGAAGGTATGAACAATCAAAAATTAAAACAATGTACATTTTTCCTTAAGTAGCAAGATGTTAATTTTATTTTTTAAAACTTATATGTCTAAAGCAAATTATTTTTAATTGTTTCTGCTAATACACTGTGAAATTCCCATGAAGGAAGAGGAAATCTGAATTAGTGTCGTATGAAGCGAAAACAATGGAGCTCTAAGAAGTGAATTTACAATTGTATTGGTGAACCCACGTCTTCATCTGCACTTGCCAGTGATTTAATCCTTCAGTTGTTATTGTAAAAATTATTTCCCTATTAATTTAGAATCTAAATATTCAAACTCATTTGATCATTAAAGCTTGTAGTTGTCTTGGGAACTTTTAAAAATATTCTGATACAAGCTTATTCTACAGCATAGAGCATAGAACATGTCTTGGCACACACACATGCTTGTGTGTAAACATATCTTCCTCAAGGTGTCACCAACAAAATGAACTGTTTATCTTTTGGAGTATAACTGAGCTTTTTACAATGTAGAAAAGAGAAATTATATTTTAAAAAGCCCTCTCACTTCTTTTGAAAGCTATGTATAAACCAATAATTTAGCATGGGGGGAGGAAAGACTTTTGATAGGTAAGACAGGTTTGGGGAAAACATTCGTTTTTTCACAGATCTTTTGTGAGAACTTTGCTCAAAATCATTGCAGCAGGAGTTGTCACATATTTTGTATCCAAGACAACTGATCTGAAATGTCTCTAACAGTTCATGGGTGAGCATGAAGAAATAGATGTGATGCTCAGCCATCACATGGTGCATTTCCTCACAACGTGCCTCATGTAGAGAAAAGTCTCGTGACGAAATTGAGATATGTCAAAACTATAGCAGACTGCATGAGTCAAATGGAAATCAGGTAGTAAAAACATCTCTTAAACCCGTGAATGCACTGGTTGTATTTACTTACATTAATTGTGGTAAAACAGAGGACTTGCCAAAAATCAGGGTCACTCTGTGTAAGAAACATGCTTTCTTGAAACGAAAGGGAAAGCTTGATAGCTTATATATATTGCATATTCTACAGACAACAACGTGGACCCTATTGGCTTCTATAATATTTTGAAAATACATTCACAGTAATATTCTATTCCACGCTAGTAATGCCAGTGGGAGTCCTGGTAGTGTGCTATTTAGGCACACTGAGAAAATAATAGGATTTACAATAGCTGGCAATTTGTTTTCTACTGCTACAGTGTCTGCTTTTGCTACAGTCTTTGTAGCTGTTTGAAATTTCTTTCTGGCTATTCAGTTCTTTTCTTCCACAGAAACATTTCTTCAGTGTGAATTGCTTTAGTATGAATTGGAGTGGTTTTGCTGCCATAAGTTTTCATTACTAGGACTAACACAAATAGTGCAAATGTTTTTCCAGAAATAGTCATTCATGTTTTTAATGTTTACTAGTTCTGTCTGTGGGCCTGATGGATGGTTTTACCAGCAGTACTAGCATACTCTTTCAGAAGGCAGATAATGTTGCCAAACACTGCTAGAATGCTTATAGGTTGTCTTTTATTCCTTAATCACTTCCAATTATTGAAGGAAGCCTAGCCTTCAGGTTTTCCTTTACACATTGCCAGACCATTTGGGGGAGTTTTGTTTTTCATATGTGATAAAGTAAGAAGAGAGTTGAAGGAAAAAACAACACTTGTTTGTCACATATTAAATAGGTAACTGTGGTCCTAAACTTCTTTTTCTAAGTCAAGTCCAATTCCTTAGTAAATTGACTGTTGTTCTGGTCACCTACCACACAAGGATAATAGTAACTAACTTCTTAATTGCTAACCACTGTTTTAAAGTCAATCAGTCAGAACCGTCTTCCTACATAAGTGTCCAACAAAACTCAATCTAATGCTTGGATCCACAGACCTAGCTAGTCTCAAACTCAGACCTATCCAACTCCATCTACTGACCGAAAGATGCTTGTAGCCACTGCCTGACTCCTAAAGGTGTGTTTCATTCTGTGGCCTCATCTGTCTCAGCAGCCAATTTTTTCAGATAGAAAGCGGTGAGTCCAGAAGAACCCAAACACCTAAATGTAATGCTAGAGTCAGGGTCAGTCGAGTTAGATGAAGTTTAGGAGACTCCTAACTGAGCTAGCACCAGGGGGCACAGCATTTGGTCCCAAGGTTGGGGTCCAGACAGTGATCCCAATAGCACAATTTCAGAAGTACCTAGTATGGTCTAAGGGTAATGCAGTTAAATACTCCGTCTTTCCATACTCAAGAAGATAGAAATATATTTAGTAAAAGATGATTATCATAGGTTAATTTTCTGTATTTTTTTCTGCCAAATTACCAATTAATGTAGCAGAAAGGAAATATTTTACAGATGTATAATCAAGCCCAGAAAGGAACTAGAGCTTCAATTGGAGACTCTAACTATTAATGTATTAAATTATCCTGATGTATCTTCAGCTGATTATATCAAGCACTCTTCTAGAATTTGCAAAAGTAGTAATAAATTAAGATACAAATTACTATTGATTATTTTTAACTTATTATCCTCTAGATTTTGATATGAATATTGCAAACTGATGCTGAGAGACTGAACACAGGCAGTGGTTTCAAACACATACTTAACATCTGCATAATAATTGTGTATCAGGGTTGCATTTTCCTCTATGCTCCATTGGTAGGTTATGATGCATTATGGCTATCCTTTTTAGGCATATATGTATGCATATGTACACAATAGCAAGTTCCCTTCAGATGCAGAGAGACAGCAAACTAAAAAGTTTTTAGTCTTCTGTTAGGGATGTTCAGTGGAAGACAGGAGGACAAGGAGAGGGAGGAGAAGTACCAACATAGTTTTTCACATCTCATTGCCACACCATAACCCTTTTAAGTACCAGACCCTACGTAGCCACTGCCAGAAAAGCTCTTTTAATTTTGAATATAATTAATACTCAAATTAATTATGTTTAAGTTAAATTAATGTTTGTCTTAGGTAAAAATATTTTAAACAACTCTATTTTTTAAGGAATCCTTTCTCACCTTCTCCTCCCTCCTTTTTGCCTTCGGGCATCCACAGAACAGGCAAGTGTAAGAGGCAGCAAGTATGTTCTTTCCCTTAGGTGAGATGCACTTCTTTCACAGGGTGTGCAATTTCCAGGTTCACCTGTTTTGTTTAAAAAAAATTCACCCACAAGCAATAAACATATTGTTTGATCAACATACATTTAAACAGAGCATATAAACAGATATATATGCACCACAAAACAATTGAAAGAGTAAATGTTTAAAGATCTGGAAGACAGATTGCCAACACTTCTTGTAAAGTGTGATTACGAAAACGTACTGAAAATGCTACTGGCACACAGGTCATGGTGGTAACATTATCCAACATAAAAAAGTATCATTCCAATTGGCAATTTTCTAGATGGCAAGTTCTTTTGTTTCAGAAGCACTTTATTTATCTATGCAAAACTGCTATCAATAGTAGGTTTTGTTTAATGCAGAAAATTACTAGTATAGATAATAATTTCTCTGATACGAAAATAATATTCATATTACTACAGTAATTTTAATAAATACATAATTTCTTATTAATCTGGGGATAATAAATGCAGTCATTTTACAGCACATTAGGATGTCTTATTAGTCATTACAAAATTCCATTTACTTCCACATAGCTCCCTTCAATTTTGTCTTCCAACTACAGATATAATCAGGAATGTGTGTTTAGAGACCAACAGGTCAAACTACCTAAAATGACAACTGTGGACCACCCGAAAACTAAATTTTGAAAGTGGACAGCTACTTGATTCAGTTTTCCTTAGCAAATTTGGCCTGAAAATACTCACAGGTTAGTGGAACAATAGCTTAGCATCCTGCTTGTCCCAGGCTGTTCTCATAACCAGCTGTTAATAGGGAGGTAGAAGTAGATGCAGAAAATTACCCTCCCTTGAGAGAGGGTCCTGTGTTAGCTCAGGTGGCTACACAGCATCAGAACACTTTTATGCTGCAGCAGAGAGTAATTGCAGTTGTCACACCAACAGCAAACAGATACAGAGCCCTCCTATGCAAACTTCACACTATTTCACTGGCACTGGCACAGTCCAAGCACACAGTTCGGACTGTATTAGGTCCTTGCGTATAATCAGCTGGAGAATGTAGATGTGTGATGACTGGAAACGAAAACAGAGGATTCTGAAATAATACTGAATGAGTCAATTATATTAAAGGATAGGAATTAAATGCACTCTAAGTGAAATACAGGCAGGATGTAAATGGATAGAAGAGTCATCCAGTTAAAATCCAAACAATTTCTGAAGGTTGAGCTCTAAACTGAAATACATTTTGCTGTAATTACAGGAAGCTGTAAAGTTAAACCTAACAAACAGGCTAAGCAACATCAACTGAAATTTGATTTCATGTATATCAGCTCAAATTACACATTGCAAATAAGGTTTACTATAAGTTTAGTGTTCAGGAATCATTTGTGAACATATTTTTTGTATTTGTAGGCATACACTAAATAGTTTCTGTAGAAGCATTCCACAATCTTCTTCATATTGACTATTCATTGCATGTCATTGATCATGGAGCTCACATGCCAAAATTTCCATTCTTGAAGTATGACTTAGGATGTCCAAATAAAATAGAGATGAAATAACAAAGAAAAATACACTTTTTATATATGTCTAGATGAATACTTGTATCTTGTGAAATTTTAGTAAATATTCAGAAACTGTATATAGGAAGACAAGATAAAAAAGTAGAAGTAAATATATTGTAGTGTTTGTTGCCTAAGTCAATAATTAAGGTTTGTTTTTAAAACATAATCCCACATATTTCTCAGAAAAACCATGTAGTAGTATTAAAGTTTCCCAAAAGCAATGAAAAAATAGCATTGAATATAATGAGTAGTCTTTGGATTTTTAAAAAAAACCCTGAAATATTACTTAATTCCACAGAGAAAGCAGCATAACAAAAAAGTTTCATGAAAAAAAAAAAAATATACAAGGCAGCAAAATACAATTGAAAAACTTATGCAACGTAAGAGAAAATTAATTTCACTGCCAGCTATAATAATAGGTTTGCCATAGCCTAAATGATGTACTTTGTGCAAATGAAGATATAACCAGCATATCTTCTTCTAGAGTGAAACTGCAGAGATTAGAAAAAGAGGTTGCAGAAAAACAATCAAAAATTTTCTAAGAAAACATAAAAGTAATTCCCTGAGAATAAGGAAATTTATCTGAACCAGAATCTACTAATACAGTAATCCCTTAAATTTTGTGGGGGTAGGGAGCAGCGGAATGCCACAGAAGCCGAAATCCACAAAGAGCAGTGGATCATACATATGCAAATAAACCACACCCATCACCCCGCCTCCCTCAGCCCCAGAGCACAGAGTGGGCACTCACGGAACCTCACCATGCCATATGATGGGCCAGGGAAGCAAACGGGGTCTTCTCTGCTTTCCCCTGCATGGTGGGCAGGGAGAGGGGAGTGGAGGGGAGGTCGCTGCTGCATCACACTGTGGGAGGGTCCCATCCACCTCTGCCCTTCCCCAGTGCATTGAGCACAACTTCCCGCGGCCACCCCGGGGAACAGCAGGTGCTTGGTGCAGCCTTGAGACTGCGCAGGGCAGCAGAGGGACCTCGGTGTGGCCAATTCTGGGCAGTCCCTGAGCAAGCGAGAGGCGACACTCCCCTGCCCCCCGGCACAGACCGGTCCTGCTCCCCAGCGTGGCAGAAGCATTCTGCACGTGGACATCCGTCCGCTGCTTACATGACACAGAAAAACCTTGTGAAGAATCAAGGGAAGTCTATGATGTCTTCACGAGAAAGAAAACCCTCAAAGATGTGAAGCCACAAAACTTCAGGCATGAAGAGGTGAGGGATTATTGTAATCCAAGTATGCTTAATTTGTAGAAAGTTTTTACGGTAAATCTAACAAGTGTAAAAAAAAGTCACCAGAAATCCTTTCTTCATCACAAAAAAACACACAAAGAACACCTTAGTGTTCTTAATCATCAATCAACTTTAATCACCACCTATAATAATAATTTGGAATTTTAACTTAAAAGCCATGAAGCTGAAAACAATTATTTTACATAACAGCACTGCTTTTTTTGTAGTGTATTATCACCACCTTCAGAAACCATGTGAAAATGTTCTGGCCAGAAAGGGAAGAAATATAACTAAATGACAATTTGTTAAAAAAAAAAAAAAAAAAGGCTTGAGAAAAGTAGCAGAGTGACTCTACTATAAAATTAAAACTGCGGCAATGTTCAAGAAGTTTCATGAGTGAGAGGGACGTTTGTGAAAGGTGTCCTATTCTACAGAAGAGATTTAAATATCTTCTGGTTAAAGTGTAAAATCTTGCAAGACAAAATTAAAGACATTTATCTTATTATGTACTTATTAACTTTTAAAATAATAAGTAGACACAGTGATTCTATTGTCAACACTATAATCTGATATCCTATTTTCAGTACAGAAAGAGAAAAATTTATTTTCCTTTACCAAAGGGCTTTATGAATTTAGGTAAATCATTGAGTCATGACATAATAGTTCTTTATCATTTTTCCTACTTTTTCTTGTTTCCTTTACTCTCTAACAGGTGAAATGCTGAGTATGAAATAGTGGAGGCAACAAAATCTTGAGAAGATTTTGCCTGGCTTACAAAAACTATATTCTAATGTCCACACCAGTAAAAGTCAAGATTCAAGTTCCTATGAATAAAAGCGTTGTGGATGATGTAGTTAACTCTTTCTAAGGGCTACTGTTTTCTGGTCACAGTAACCTTATTTCCTTCCTGAAGGAGATTATCTCAAAGGAATAGTAGGCAATCACAAGGTTTTTGTGAAAAGCATGAAAAATTTATTAATTTCTCACGCAATTTGATATCTTAACTGCTGTTATTTAGTATTATATTCATTAACAGGAATAGGAAATGCTACAATTTTACCCCCCACCCCCACAACAGATCCCTCACTCAAAGTTAGTGGAATACTGTTGTGTTTGATAGTTTGGTTCAATTCATTTCCAGGGAGTTATATATCCACTAGCTCACTGGGAGGCATAAGACTGAAAAGAAGGGAAAAAAAGAGCATACAGCATAGAAGATAATTTTGTAGTTGACATTCTAGCAGGGGATGACATAGCCACGCAGCATTTAAAGCAACACAAGCAACTGTTCAGGAAATTGTGCACAGCAGAGGAGCTGGGTATGTATATGTAGTTGGTCCATGTAAATAGGAACTGACAATAGAACCAGGGGTTTCTGTTATCTACAAAACTTAGATTACCATTTGTCTTAGTAAGACAAAGTCTGGATGCTCCATCCTGGCTTAAAGGAGCCCAAAACAAATAAGCTAATGTCTTCAGATTCTTTAGCCTGTGATGTGCAGTGACATTAAGAAAGTATTGCACAAATTTTCAAAGGCATATTTAAGTAGTCTTCTATTAATAAGACACTATTATAACATTGCTATAGCAACCCAAGAGTTATGGTTGAAAAGACATTTTCTAAGAATTTCTACCCAGGTGATTCTAACTTTTAAAGCTTTTGAAAATGGTTTAAAATGCTCACTGGTTTAGCTTAAGTATTTCAAGTCTCTTGTTAATATCAAACACTTCAGAAAAGTTTTTTTGATGGGAATGTCATGCTTGACAAATCAGCATGTATAAATATTACACCTTGCACTCCCAAGTATGTTCAGAAGATGAGACAGTAGTCAATGAAAAGGAAATGAAAGGCATAAGATGTTGATATGATGAGTAAGGCTGCAAGTTTATAGAAAAATTCAGTCAGTAAATTAAAAATTGTGACACTCTGAACACTTGTAATGCTGTCCTGAGCAGAGAGATTAACACACTAAGCAGTGCACCGTTAACTGACTAATGTAAGCAGCATACACAGCAATACAAAACACTATGTAAGCACAAGTCAAGGTTATTTTGGGAAACAATTTCTCCATTTGTGTATACAAACCCTTATGCTAACATAGGATCCAATTTACTCTGGCAGGAATGCAGCAGAGATGACAAGAAAGCCCATAAGCCTGTCATTGGGAAGTTTTCCCTTCAACAGGTTGTTTCCATTCAAAAGGAACAAGTTTTCACCTACAGACCTACATGCAGGGTCAAAGGATCAGCTCTGTAGTACTTGTTGGCAACCAGGTGAAGCAGATTTACTTTGACAGCCATTCAAGACTGAGATTGCTCTTGGAGGAAGCCAGACCTGTATGGATATTTCTTCCATTCCTCCATGGACTCATAGGTAAAGTGCAGCACTCCAGGAATCCCATTATTTTTCTTTTCTACAAGTGTTGCCTAAAAACTGTGAAACAAAATGGACATTCTCACTACTGACATGTTTTCATTTCTGGTTGAAAGAGAAACATTTTCTCACGGAAGTCAAATGCTTTAATTTTTCCAATTTTTGAGCCAATTTTGAGCTGCATCATGCTGTTCTGATCACAAGGGGACAATCATGATTGGAATCACAGGAACATATCCCCTTACTTCAGAACAGGATTAAGCTATTTCTGATAGATATTTTCCTCTAGCACCTTCTCAGAAATCCTCCATTATTCCAGAATTTTTCCAGTCAGAGTTAGCAATTAAACTTGATGACCAGTCACTTATTACGAAAAAGTTTATATAGAAATATGGTTGCTGTCAAAAGGGTAAATTTATCACTTATGTGACACCTAAGGAACACAAGTATGATGAAGCATGAAAACAGTGCACCGGAGTTAAAATATTTTTGGTTCTTCTTTTTCTTTACACCTTTGACTAAGATATACGATGTTGCTTCTGAAAACCTATTCATAATTGTAACCAGACCCTGTCTGAAACATGTTTAACATATTCTAGGTGAGGAAAAAGATAGTAAGTAAATAAGAAAAGTAATTTATTTACCAAACCCCTGCAGCTATGGTATAACTTACCCTAGTGCAACATGTTACCAAGAATTGTGGTATTCCACAGAGGTGGAAATGAGTAATTACACACAGGACACAGAGAGTACAGCAGACTGCACAGGATGCAAAAAATGTTCCCATTTTTACTCAGATTAATTTTTAACTGTCACTAAATCCACCTGAGTACTATTTCTGGGTTTGGTTGTAGGTTTATTGGGGTTTTTTTTCCATATCCTGGGTTTTGGTTTTGTGTGTGTGACAAAATTGGGTGAGTTACACAGGTGCACCAAGAGTCTTACAGGAATGATTGTGAAAAATTACCAAAACAAGATTTTTAAAAATATGTTTTCTGGTATTGCGTGAGTACATATTTCTAGCCAGGCATGATTCCCGGCCATTTAGTAGAACCTGGGTTCATGCACTGCAAGATGAGTCCATTCTACTGTAGACTACAGTCATTTCTCATCATTGTACATTGCACAGCTTCTTTGCTGTAATTCACGTCTTTTCAAGTGACTTAGGTATGTTCTGCTTTTATTTCAACTGGGATATTACTTATCTTTGCTCATTATTTCTTACAACATGTTTCACACTTTTAAATTCTATATTCCTGAGAAATGCCTGTATTAAGGATTTCATAATAATAAGTTAAGACTGAAATATTCCAAGCATGTGTTAAGGAATCTCCAAGTTAATACTGTCAAAAGGCAGTGCAAATTTTGAAACTTTCTTTAACCTTCCTAAAATGTATGTAACGTAGAGAAATGTTTAAAAATTATAGGAACCATTTTTATAACTATAACCATAGCTTGCTATTACAATACAATACAGTGGTAAAAAACCAGAGATGATCCCTTATCCCAAATATTTGTTATCTAAACAATACAATACATTACATAAGAAAAAAGCGACAGACAGCAGTAATTCCATGAGTATCAGAGTCCATGAAGTCTCCTTTCTATTGGAGTTATCCATTATGATTGATTGGTTTGGTTACTCAGTAAAATTAACAACATACCATGAGTTCACTTGTTATTGGACAGCAAAGAATACACACAGGAGAAAAATAATCTCAGGGATGCACCCGTGCAAAAATCCAAAATCAGGCTGTGCATCTGGAGAGTTCACAGAGGAGGCTTTGCATCTGGAGAGTTCACAAACTAACAATTTAATCACTAATACTGTAATAACTATATTATGTATACTGCTTGAATTTTCTACTGCCTAATAAAAATTGCCTCAAACTGCATTCTTTCTTTTCAGAGGAATATAAACCCTTTTCTTCTGTGTGGCCATCTTCTTTGATAGAACTTATACGCACTTAAAATCCCCGCCCTCTTTCAAGTTTTGCCAAGAGCTTAAAATGTATTTATACAGTATAATCACAGATAATTTGTTTCCTCAAGAAACAAGGCCTAAAACGGGATGAAGGAAATGCTAAGGAGGAGGAAGGAGCAGTTGGTTTTTACGGTGAGAGGTGACGAGGCTGGGCAAGCAGGCATTCAAAAGAGAAGACCAGATCTGGAATGAAAGGTCAGTTGAGGCAGTGAGGTGGGTGGCCAACCTGACAAATGAGAACTTAAGGGGATAAAAGCAAAAGAGAAAGGTGAGAAAAAAACCAGAGAAGACAAAGAGGAATAAATAAAGGAGAAGAGAAAAATATGAGATGAAAAACGGGCTTTTTGGGGAGTAAAGATAGACACTACATAACAACTAGTCCCTCTGGAGGATATTGTCTCAAATTATTTGCAAGAACAAATTCATGCAAATTAAGCGAGGAAAAAGAGGAGGGTATCTCAGAGGAGATGTTATCCACTCAGTCCTTCCACTTCTTTGAGGAAACAACATCTGCTCAACACTTTTAAGGCAAGGAAGTGAAAACTACCTTTATACAACTGTCGCAGAGGTAGAATGCCAGGAAGTCAAAGTAGTTCATTGCTCCTTCGAATCTAAAAATTCACAGCTCCTGTGATCCACTGGAAACTTACTGGGGGCTGTAACAAACAGTTTGAAGAACTCTCCTGTGGAGAGTATCAATTATGGGAGCACACAGGAGTGTTGCAAGCAATGGAACCTACAAAATGAAAAAAATCTATATAATGTATTTCAGATGCCATAAGAGATGGCACTGATGAGAGCTCTGAATGTGATTTATATTCTCCAAGATGGAGCACAGAGGGGAAATAACCCCACCAGCGTTGCATACTGCAATTGCAAGAATGAGAAGGGATTCAGCACAGATATCTGAATATCATTGGAAAATAAACTTCAATAAAAGAAGGCTCATGCTCCAGGATTGCCTTAGGAAAGAGGTCATGGTGAGAGAAGTTACGGACCTCTGTGACAGCTAACGAGTAACTAATAATCAGCGAGTGTACATAGCCACTCACACTGTAACTGGTTTGGAAACATTATAAAAATGGGAATAATTGTAAATATTACAATTATCCTGATCTGAGGATTTAAAGGTCTTTGGTTTTATTTAGTAATTTATTTTGAGTTTAATGTTAATTTAAAATGCAAAAATGCAACTGAATTATGTTAATCCTTTCTTGACATTGGCTTAATGAGGAGGGCCACACCACCTCATCAGCTCTTGTGCGCTCCTAGTTATTAGAAATGTTGTGGTGGGCAGTGCTGAACATGATGTAAAAGGCATCAAAGCTGCCCATGCCCACCATGCTCTACACACTGGTTCAAATCACGTCCTGTATAACTGTGGAAAGGTAGTCATAAAGAGAAGAGCAAAGGGCTAGAGTTCTGTTTGCATCACCTACCCATACAGAGATGATATCTCTCCATTTGTCTGTTGCAACTTTTCCAGAAGAAATGCCATAGTTTGACCTTCCCTATCACAGCAACTACTGAATAGTCCTCTCTTTTGATGGCAAAAAAGTACATGATACGGAGGGAAGAGGCAAGGTTGGCATCTTATTTTCAGCTCTTTTAAGGAAATAAACTGTTTCCTTCAAAAGAAAACATCAATGATGGAAACGGGGAAGGAGGGACAAGCATCACAGCAGACAGGAGTGTATAGCAGTGTTCCTCTGCTTTAAAATTACATGTATTTCACCACAAACTTTCCTTCTTCTAATTTTTAAAGATGAATTATTTTCCAAGAAACTCTGAACTGACAGTACCTGTTTTTTAAATTAATTTGGCTAGAATATATAGAGACGGAAAAGACAGCCCAGAAGACACAGGTTACTCTGTATTTCCAACTGGTGCTCGCAATAAGCTTTAACAATACACCCTGATAAATGCTTCCAAGGACCCTGAAATGTAAATAGGAACAATTCTCATTTTACAGATGAGGTAACTCAGAGACTGAACCATCCTGTGACTGCTGGGCTCAGAGTGTCAGTCTCTGCTCCCCTTTCCCACAGTATATGATCTTCTTTTGAAAATTAATAGCCAATATTACAACGGGCCACAAGTCTAAATTTGCTTTTTCCTTTGCCTGAACAGGGTTGATCTAACTTCCTTCATCTTCTCCCTCTCCATCCAGGGAGAGGGTAACTATTAGGCAGCAGGGTAACTATTAGTGAACAGGTACACCTGAAGAGAGAAATCTCCCTTTTCTAATGCTTGGTGGAAAAAGGCTATTTATTTGTTGCAAGTTCTCTTGTATGTGGAAATTGATCTAACTTGAGAACAATTCTGAACAAAATACAAGTTTGCTTCTTCAGATATGATCCTGACAATCTCACAGCTCCTTTGCCAAGTAGTGAAGTATCCTGCAGCAAAGGTGGACACACTTCACCCCAAATCACAAGTAGGCATATTGTACATTTTTAGGGAGCATCTTTTCCCAGAAACTTGCCAACTTATTTGAAGGATATTAAGTTCTGTGACAGCTGCATGATTACTGCCCGCCAATGGAGTTTGACCTATTCTGGTAAACATGCTCAGGTCCCCTTACAGTGCAGTCCCGCATTTATAACCGAGTTTGTGACATGACCAACATATGCAAAAGTGGTTACCTGAATAATAATCATGTGACTGACTGGATAGATAATTTGGGAATATCAGAGTACAGTCTGTGTGAATATCAAAGTGCCTTAGGAAATAAGTTTCACCAGCATATAAAACCTACAAGCACCAGTCTTGGGAACCCTCTCTTGGGATGAGATGTGAGCTTGAAGGTAGATATATTTAAATGTCAATAGTTCTATACCTTGCACTCAAAAGCAGGAGTTTTCTGTTAATAAAATACAAAACCAAACAGACATAATTAATTCACCTATGAAGCATTTATTCATCTTTGTAGGGTTTTAGTCATCAATGTGTGGTGAAGTACAACTAATAGAGACCTAGGTATCTGAATACTCTGAGGTGGTCAATAGGTTCTTTCTTCCATTTGTTTCTTATTTTTCTTTTTTTCTGGGGGCAGAACTACAGATTAAACCTGTTAGCCCTGAGCTTCAGCACAAAACCTCTTCCTGTTCTACTTGTATGAAATGTGCTTTTTGATAGTTTGGAATGATACGGTGAAAAGCAGAGTAAGTGCTGAGAAGCAATGCAAAGAAAAGAAGTTGATTTGGACTTTGAAAACTCTTTTTCCATGTCTACTAGTTGAGTAGAATTCTGTGGAAGATAAATTTGTGAAAGCAAAGTCTGACTTGGCTGCTTCTTTGGTAAAAGAAACCAATGAAAAATAAGTATAATTAAACATTTTGTTTGCTTCAGGATTTCAGATATTTTGAGCCACTACCTGTATTATGAAAGTTTAATAACTATTTATTAGATACAATGAACCTGTCACTGTATTTCTTAATTGAAAGAGGTATCAAAAAAGTACTTTAGCCAGCGTTACATTACCACCATACTACTTCAATGTTAAGTTTGAGAAAGATACCTAAATAGAAAAAAATCTGTTTCTTCTGGAGACTTAAAATTGATATAGCAAAATGTCCATTATTAAATGGATATGCTGATAATTCTGATTAATGGAACTGTTTTGGTTCTACATCCCCTTTATCCTCACTCTGATGCCGAGTAAAGTACTACACCAATATGTCAGGTATCTATACTGAATATTAGGAGATACTACATATAAAGCATTGATGGGAGTCACTAGCTTTCTTCAAAACAACCTGTCCACTTGTTTACATGCTAGCATTTAAACACTTCACTGTAAATACCTGTGTCCCAGTTCAACAGTAAATTTGATTAACTTGATTCCATTGACTAAGACATTCCCTATCTTAAAATTCCTACTATTTGGATTAATACAGTCTACTAGCAAGAACATTACTATTTAAAATTATGATCAGCCTGACAACAAAGGCCAGAAGTTCATTCTCACATATAGCTGAAAGAGGGACAAAAATAAGCAGACCTCAGGAATAATGATCTCCATTTAGCTAATTAATTAAAACAACGTAAGGTAACCTAGGAATAAGAATACCCCTGAGAGGTTTTTTTTCGTAGCTTTCAAGATCATGGATACAGTACAAAGTAAAACCATCTTTTGATGTTAGATGAGTGGAAGCAGCTTCACTGGTGTATTTTTTCTGCTGTTTTGAAGTTAGCACTATGCTCTTGTTTGTTCTGTCATAGTACAGTGCCCCCTATTTTATTTAATCAAAAAGTACTCTTAAAACCACAGTATGTTAATATTCATATTAAATATTACTGAGAACATAGTAAAATGTTAGTAAATGATAATAGTTAGAATTTCAAGTATAAATAGGCAATACTTTAGTTAGTCTGATCCAGGTTGAGCTGGCATGAATTAAACTTGTGTTTCCTAGACTTTCTCACCAGTATTGCGCCAGACACAGGAGCATGATTTCAGCTCAATTCTGGTTTGAAATTTAAACTTAAGTTTCAACTGACACTTTCATTGTCCTCATTTTACTTCAAACTTCCACCTCAAGCTCCTGCCCCACTGTGCCATGCTCATAAATAGCATATGCAAATGCAGTCAATAATTAATTTACTTATTTATCAAATGCTGTAAGTAAAGGCACACTGCATTTCGAAGGAGGGCTCTGCAACGGGGATTACTGCACTAGAAAGCACACAAGGGTCAGTCTGTTGACATATGTGTGAAAAAAGATAAGGAAGCAATAAAGTGAGTACTTAAGACCAAAAAAAATTAGAAATAACTTCACAACAGTGTTCTGCAGGGGCACAGAGAACATCCTTGACCTCTCATTCTCTGCTGGGGGTGCAGTAGAGTCAGCACACATGGATGGCCAGAAAGGACACTCATCCATCAGTTGCCACCCAGCCAGTCGAGCAGTAATGAGGGACTCCCGGATCAATTCTCACTCACTTCCTCCAAAGTGTAAAATGGAAATTCTCATTATAAAAAACCCCAAAAGATGAAAGATGAGTTTGTTGTTGAAACCATGGGACAAGACTAAAGTCAGACTGGTCTCACACCAGCTAATCATAACTTTTTTTCTAGGCAAAGATTTCTGGCTTGTAATACTAAAAGATCTATTTGAAGATAGTCATGTCTTGACATCACAGACATGGGGGGTAATAAAAATGACTGTAACACTAAAAGCAGCTCATTTCTAAGTCTGCATCACTTCACCACTCAAAATACTTCAGGGAAACATTTCAACACGCTGAAAGACAAAGAAAAGCCCTGAGGATCCAATTCGTTCGTGCCCTTGAGTTTTGTCAGTATATCTCCAGGGCCTGACTCCATCTCAGATGGCTTCAGCTGCAATTATTTAAGACGTGACCACCCAGGCTCTCTCCTGAGATGTGAGTGCTCCAGCACAGGAGGTAGCAGACCAAATAGGTGGAAGGTCTACAGCTAGGCCTGCCCTCCCCTTCTAGCCCACAGGAGGGGCTAGGAAGACACAGTGGGTAGAGATCCACTTCTGGTATGCATTTGGTCCTGCTGAAATTGCTATGGGAACAATCCGCACTGACCAGGCCACAAAAGAGACTGCTGGGACTTGCAACACCAACTTCTATTGCAGAAGCTGCCCAGCGGAAGATCAGCCCTGCTCAGTTATTTGTAGGGGTGATTTGTCATGATAGGGCCATGACTATCCATTTGTGGGAGGTTAAGGCTTCTGAAGCAGGAAGGGAGTGGACAAATGCAGGTCATAATGCCTCTAGTTAAAAAACAAGATGCCATAAAGTTACTCCACAGGAGCCCTCAGTCATTGTGATTTTATAGCTAAAAAAGGTATTGTTTCTTTATTGTAGAACAGGCATCCACCAAGCTGACCTTTTATCCAATGCAGACATGATAATGGGAAACATGTATGGGACCTACCCTATAATTAGGGTGCATTCAGAAGTGTCACTGGCTTTCCAGGCTGGCAGACATAAAGCACTGTGACTCATTACTAAAAGGTGTGACTGCTCTCGGGGAATTTGTAAGATTTCCTATAAACGCCGATCAGTTCCTTCTTCTTTGGATGGGAAGTCAGAATTTGAAGAGCCTGATGGGGACTGAAGTGTCAAACTGGTGATAAGTCAGATAAAGCTATTTGTGCCAACTGTCACCAGTCCTAAAGGCGATGAAGGAAATCTTTTACCCGCCTAGCCCCAGGGAAATAAATAGGTTAGTCAGACTGAAGCAGTAAGGAGCTGTCCAGGATCCTTTTCCTTAATAACACACTCAGGATGGGCCAATTTAGTTGCATAAATTTTAATTATTACTTGTTTACTAAAACATCCATCAGCTTATGAATACTGCCTGCCTCATTCTGACCTCAGTCAAGCAAGTTTGACTATATACTTGCTTTCCTTCGGCTAGCATGAACGAGGATATTGGCTCTATTACTACCAGTCTATTAACTTTCTGCTTTCACTCAAACTTCGGTCTTTTGGAGCCAAAGCCTTTATGAAGCCAGAAGTTTCCAATATAAGCAGTCTGTAGATAGCACTAAGATAAATGCTTGCGTATATACTTATAGATAATTCAATGTGAGATGGTTTAGGGGTGGAATATGTATGTATGTATGGAATGGAATTCTGTAACAAGGTAATGAGAAAATTACTAGACCTTCAACATTATTCACTACAACAGCTTTCATAGCAGATTACCACACACACCAAAAATGACAATGCTATTTTACTATTCCCTGTATGAGAAAAGGGTCAGATTTCATCCTGAAAGTTTTGAAAAAAATGCTGGTGTGCCAGGGTTGTATCTGTAGAGCCAAGTTCTCCCTAACTTTTAATTTACACACTCTACTGTTTAATATATACCACAAAATAATTCTATGTAATTTTTTAAAGTTGCTTATAGACTTATTGTTCTCAAACTCTGGTACAGGTAAAAGTCTGCCAGTATTTACATTTTACTCTACTATAGTGAAACATCATGATACTGTACTGTACTAAAAATTAAATGTGATAAAGCAAGCTGAAACTACCCATGTCTATATATCAAGAATAATTTTTCAATTAAAATTTCAAGTGAAAAAAAATCTCTGTGACAGCGCTTGCAGATGAAATAATGTTTATATACTGATGGAAATAGTCTTATGAAATATAAATTACTATTGTCCAGTAGTCAGACCAATTCCACATGAATTTTCTCTATTTAATGTTTCTCATTTTTTCTACAGCTTTCCAAGTAAAATGAAAATTACAGAGGCTAGAAGCTTGTGAATACAAGCTACCTTTAACAAAAAATAAAATACGGATTTTTTTTGAGCACTGATACTCCTTTGACATGCACAGACACTCGATTCATATGAATGACTGCAGGAACTCCAAAGGGGCCGCTCTGTTTTTTTCTTGCTTCAATAATCCACATATAAGGACAGAATTTACACAACAGAATACAAGAACTTCATGGGAACACTGAAATACAAACATTTACACTTGACTTTGTGCTTCAAAAACATGCATTTACCTGTTACATTTTCAAGTGCTTAATGCTAATCAGCCCATTAAAAACCAGTACTCAACTGAATATTTAGTCTTTTAGTGTGCAAAATACAACTGTCAAATACAATGCATACGAAACAGTATGATTTACTGTCTACTTCATGGGATTACGATGAAGATTAATTAATATCTGTAGTGCTTTAGTGCATGCTAAATATTTTTCTGTGGATTTACATACAGCACTTATTCAACATTATAAAGAAATTTGTCTTGAAAAACAATTGGTAAAATTCTCCTCCTGGCTTTATTCAAGCACATAAGGATTCAGAGAAAGTAAAGATATCCTGAAGACTCCTCTAAGCATCCCAAGTTTCAGGCGTTGTGACAGGCTGCGTTAGAGCAGTCTCAGACTACTGCTGAGCTACAGCAGCCTCCAAAAAGTCGCTCTTCGAAGAAAAACAACTGAAGCACAGCAGTGTTCTGGCTCTTGCCCTCATCTCTTACCCTCACACCCCTCCCCATCCTTCCTCCACCGTATTCCCATGCCAGGATTTGTAAGGTGGCAGCACAAAACCAACAGATGGGCTAAACCTCATCTGACAAAGGGACTGGGAGGTGGTTTCCTAATGGTTGGTTCCTGTCCACTGCCACACTGAGTTTATTTCTCAGTTTGAGGACAAAAAAATTTACCTGTGGTGTTCATGTAAATTCTTGAGGACACAAATTAATTGAAACACAGTAGGGACGTTGTTCTTTAGGGGCTTATTTTTCCTTCATAAACCGCAAGAATCCACAGCATCACAATGTAAGAATAATCCTATTTATGGTGAGGATTTTAAGTTTAAGGCACAACAAAATGAGCTGCAGCTACTGACTCTGTAGCAGACTTCCTGTACTTTCTTCTGCAAGTCACTACATCTCTCCCTGGCCCAAGGTTTTTGCCTAATCTACTTTCCTAGCACTCTGTTAAAGTTGTTGGTTATCTTGGGAAAGGCATTCTGGACAATTGTACAAGATGTACCTTACAAGGAGCACTAGTTGCTACCATGACTTGCTACTGTGACAGTAATTACTAATAAACCAAAATCTAAATTTAGTCCATCTACTTTTTTAACAAAAGTGTTTTGTTAATTTCCTGATTCTGTAGCTTGTGCCCATCTCTCTGCAGTGCTGCAATAAGGCTCCAGCAGGGTCTTTAACACAACCTGGAATGGGAACACACAGAACAGAGATGCATTACTAGACTCAGATGTATTTACTGTCAAGAAACAATGATTTTGTGATAAAGAAGATGAAGTATACAACTGTAAATATTAAGTAGTATTTTCAGTTGAACTGCTCTTAATCACAAAAAAATATATGCTGACTTTATCATCTGGACATGCTTAAAATGGTTGGAGCAATGAGATCAAGAAATGACCTTTCCATCCCTCATAGTTTTCTTCTGAGAAGCAGAAAATGCTTTTCATCCTAGTTCTGGTCTCAGGCATTGCATTGTTTGTTATCTAGGAACTTCACGTCAGATAGAGGAGACTGAACTGTGAATTCCTAAACCTAGAAAAACATTTTCCGGTGTCTGTGCAGCCCAAGGCACCTCTGTGTGCTAACAGAAAGTTCATACCTGTGCTCTGACACAACAGGGATGGACATAGACTCAAAAAGACATTTGGCTTCTGGAAAAAAAAAGTCTACCATCTTTGCAAGACAGGCTTGTTAAAACAAACAAACAAACAAAGAACACAACAGCAACAAAAACCAAGCAATAAAAGCAAGGGATTGGGGGAAAAAATTGTAGGCCTCAACCTGAGTGCCCAAGACTTCCCCAGGAAGGCTCTGCACTTCAAAATGCCAGCAGCACTCCCACAAGTAGACTTACAGACAAAAGCATTAGTGATGTGTACCTCAGCGATAGGGACACTGAAGTCAAACCACGAGGGATATGATAAGCCACAGAGATGATTACATGTAGAACTGTAACAATGGCTATCAAAATTGTCATTTCTTCCTCTCCTTTGAGCTGTACTGTTCCTCTCAGTGCAGCACTTTCTGTGGATGACAACGTAACAAACATATCCAAGGAAAATACAACCTCAGAAAAACAAAGTGTCACCCTTTGAGTCCTGATGTCAGAGGAATTAATATTCAATCAAATAAATATCTGATATAGCCACATGCTGTACTAAATCTGTTTTAATATAGTACAAAACGTTGGGAAAAAATAAAATCTAGGCTGCCTTTTCTTTTGGTCTTTGTTAAATGGGCTTTCTTAATTTTCCCTGAAAGCCACAGAAGGCACACAACATGCAGTAGCTGACAAGGTGTGCAACTCTTGACCAATCCGCCTACTTTCATTCTGTAGATGCACACTCTTCTAGTACTTTTTTTTCAGATTATTGTAATTTTCACCTGAAATGAAATAAACTTTTAAACACTTAATCTTGACTTTCAAAGCTCCAGAAAGCCTCATCTTGAGCATCATTAACAGAATTCGGGGTGGGGGGGAAGGCTCTCAGTGCTGACTGATAGATTTTTGATATTGCCATGCTTCCCTTTTACTAATGATGCTCAGATTGCTCATCATGCCAGATAGTGTTTATGCTAGGAATTTTCTACAGCATACCTCAGGGGCAAATCGCCTGTAGTGGTGACCTGGGAATTCTCTATAGCCTACTTTAACAAACAAACCTCCAGTATTCCTCCACATCACATCATTCAGCTCTCTTGCCAGATCTTCAGCATACTTTTCAACTGAGCTAACTTCAGCTAGCCAGCGAAGGGTATTCCCTGACACATCAATTGTTTATTCCCTCTAGAGCACGATGTATGTTCTCTGACCCCTTGATCCCACGCAAGCTAAGAAAACACAGTAGTTTTAAGTCATTAGGCTGTTGATAATGAAAGCCCTTGAGGTAAAAGCCACCGAGGCGAAAGCTCTTGTGCTGGACAGCAACGTTAGCCTGGAGATCTCACGTAAATTGCACAAACACTTACAGTAATTGTTAACCCCTTGTTTGCAGAAGCCAGTTATCCGCAACTTCACCTATTTTTCACACACAAATCTTTTACAAAAGCAGAATTTACTGCCGGGAGGGAGCAGCTCCAAGTTTGGATCAGCCCAGTTCTCTCCGCTGGTGCTTTGGGAGGACGGCGGGGCAGCAGTTCCAGCGCTGCCATTCGTGCCGGGACGGAACACAAGCTGCATCTCCGTCCTCCGCCACCTTCCCGTGACACCTGCCATCGATAATACCCTTTCCTCTTTACAACATTTATGGTTTGTCATGCTGGCTGCTCCGGGAACATCTCTCTCCGGTTTTGTTGCCGAATACTCCTACTGAGAGTGGTGAGGCTGCAGGGTGGCCGGTGTTTCTCCAGCTCCCACATGTGACAACACACCAAAGGCAGGATTTTGGCGGCGGGGTGAGAAACCACCAGCGGTCCCACTCCCGCGTGTCCCTGTGTTCCTGTCCTGACACCGGGCGCAAGGCACGGCGTGAGGCGGCAGGTGCGACGCCGCAAGGCCAAGGGTGGCGGGGACCCCACGGCCCCCGAGCTTCGCCGCCGCCGGGCACTGGCCTGGCAAAGCCCGCGGCGGCTCCTGGAGGCTGGGCTCTGCGGGAGGCGCCGGC
>WEKX01017874.1:244669-262910 GCA_013390025.1 Pitta sordida
TCGGCGGAAAAATGTCGGTCTGCCTGGCGGAGCTGCGCGGGGAACGGCGGCGGGGAGAGCTGAGCAGAAGGTGCAGTTTGAATTATGCTTCTTCCCCCTCCGGCAGCTCTGTGGTGGCCAAATGCAGTTCTCGCTGCTGGCCATGTAAATATCCGAGTCTGCTGCTGCCCCAGTGGCTTTAAATGCATCGCGGGGGTTTCCCCCTTCCTAAAAAAACCCCCCACGACCAACAAAAAAACAACTCCCGTCTTCCCCCTGCGCCAGCCCTTTAAATGCACAGAGCAAGTGTACATTTCCATCTGAAATCAACCCAAGTGTTACTGGCAATGTATTTCGTCGGAGAGAGGGGGAGAGGGGGGGATCTGGCGTTTGGACCCAATAAAATGCTCTGCTCCAGTGTAAATATTTACAGGGTATTAGTGACTTTTTAAAAAACATTTTCAGTGAGGTCTGTTATTTACAATGTGTCATAAGTTATTAATGTTCATTGCCTAAGTACCCTGCTAAATCTGTTTCATGCCTTAGAACAAAGTCGACAATTGGCATATTGTTTAAAGTATGAAAAAAATGCGAGTGGGCTTAAAAACTGGAAATATCTGTATTTTCAGAAGCGTAAATATTGCTTTGTAGCTGTCAGACTGCATCCATTGGGGATGAGACAAAGAACTATATTTTGATTAATTTCTCACTAAAACTGAATTGACTCGTATTCAAATTGTTCCTTGGAACTTGGAGAATGGCAAGAGAGTCCTGCCTGTTCTGTGAACTCTTCCCCCCAAAAGTTCCCCGTAACAGGATAGGCAGAGGGGTAGAGGATAAGCAGAGGTCAGTAGAACTTGGGCAGTGACAGGAGAGAGTACTTCCTGTTGTACTAACTCTGCCTCTTTTCTTTTCCTTCCCCCGAAAAGTTCCCCACGATGTCCAGTGATAGGCAAAGGTCAGACGATGAAAGTCCAAGTACCAGCAGTGGTAGTTCAGATGCCGATCAGAGGGACCCGCCTGCACCTGAACCTGAAGAGCAAGAAGAACGAAAACCCTCTGCCACCCAGCAGAAGAAGAACACCAAACTATCCAGCAAAACTACTGCTAAGCTATCTACTAGTGCAAAAAGGTAAACGGGAGAGTGAAACACTCTCTAATATTTTTACACAGTTTGTGGAGTCACTTGCATTGCACTTTCCAGGGCAGAGAAGTTCTTGTAAAGCTGTGTGGAAGTGAGTGAAGTACCAGGCTGGGTATTACAGAAGCCTGCCAGGCTGTGGCTTCATTAATCCAAGTTTTGGTGGGGTAACAATTACACAGACTTGCCACATGTCTTGAAGAGTTGTTGTAGAACTTGGTAATTTAAAGGCTGGCTGGAAGGGGGCACCTAAATATGTTTTGTATTTGCAAAAATGCGAGAGAGAGCTTTGGCTGACTTGTTCTGAGTTAGGTTTGCACGCCTGATTGGTATAGGGTGGAGTCCTCTTGGTATATTTTATTATGGTCTGTAGACTGATGACAGGCAGTGCTCTTTAATTAAAAAAGTAGCAAAACCCCAGTGGCGTCTGAGGGCCTCATGACTAACTTTGCATGTTAGTGCACTGGAGAGCCTTAGACACCTTTAAGGAATGGGCTCATTCTGCAGCTCTTTCAGGAGAAACTTAGGTGAGTTTTCTTCCTTAGGATCTGTGGATTTAAACCACGAGGTTCTACAGATAGCCTTTACCTTTAAATATGAGACTCTTCAGAAACGTTTAGTTACATTAGTTGCACTTTTATTTGCATGTAAGGGTGCTGGCAGTCTGGCTCTTAAGAGGTGTACTCTGGTAATTTTCTGTAAGATCAGCTGTGTGAAACATGCAAACTTTAAATCCCTTGATTCCAGTGATCTTTGGAAATGAAGCAGCTTTTCAGTTCTCTGCCTGGTGCTGCTTTTCTTTACAAATACTTACAAGTATCCTGTTGCAAGAAAATTGTAGAGCAGCTGTAGTAGCTAGTAGCTTCAAATTTTGCTTATTCAGCATGAATGCTGTAGTTCTAACTTTTAGGAACACTTCAGTAATATTTTATTGGACTTAAATTTCGTAAATACGTTTTGAAATGTGTCAAAATTGTTGCAGAGAATGACTGGGTGGCTTTAATGACTTTTGAACTTGTTAAAGAAACCCTTTGAAACAGGACTGACTAAAGAAAGAAAAGTTGTGGAACTACTGTGTAGGCTTTATAATTTGTTGTCACTTGCCTTTACGTGTTTGAAAAGTCTGAGATGGAGGCTTTTGACGCTGAGTTTCCCTATCCTCCATTTATTGTACTTAATTGTTGCAAGTCTAATTCCATCCATCTTAAATAGTTCAGTAGGCGTACTGAATTTATTGGTACTAGTGCAAGGACATCCAGAGCCGTTTCTGTTAGCTCATATTTTAACACCTGCTATTTGCGTGAAGTTCAGAGCATTGGTCATGTGGGTCCTTTTGTGAAGAGAAGTCTTACTTGATATTTTTAAGAGGAGTTTAACTTGTGTCTTTTGAAATTGCACCTCTTATGTACTTGATTAAACTGTTAAATTGACAAGAATTTTTCAGTAGTAATTTTCCAGATCTTTACTCCTTAGGAATGGTTGTAATAGACTAAAGCTAAGCACAAGTTATTTCAAGTAATTATATCACTTTTTATCGTGTAAATACAGCTACTGTAAAAGGTTGGAGGAGGACAGGCAGCAGAAGGTCTGGAGACAAGCAAAGTTGATTCAGAGAGATTATTCCAGTGACAGAGACAGCCTGTCAGATCTGCAAATCCACTTTTTAAACACACTGCAAAGTAGTAGGTAGAATATCGTGAAAAGAGTGTGTCTGCTGCCAGCGTGGTTAACTCGCTGGAGCCTCAGTCACAGGTCTGTAGCGCTGGTTTAAAGTCATTGTCAAATCTGCCCGTGCAGGCTCCCTCCCCCCTCCCCCCCCCGGCTCATTTGCATATTAGCTTGAAAAGAAAATCTCTGTGGTAAAAAGTGCTTGGATGTGAAAAAGAGTTACTTTTCTGATAACTGGTGGTACATGTCTACCCAACCCAGCTGTAAGTGTTCTGTTTACATACATCGTGGAGCAGGAAAAAAGCTGCAAAGTTTCTCAGCTGTGGGATTTGGGTTATGCCTCTGAGAACAAAGAGGAAGCAGCCATGTTAGCATTACTGAAGGCAAAGCCAATCTTGCATTTAACTGCATGGTGGTAGAGGGCAGTGTAATTCCCTGATTTATTCTATAGACTATCTCAAATGCTTTGTGTCTGTTCTCATTTCACCAACAGAATCCAGAAGGAGCTAGCTGAAATAACCCTTGATCCTCCTCCAAACTGCAGGTATGTAACAGCTTCTTAAATTGTGGACGGTGGTAGGAGATTAATGTGCTCAGGTTAACAAGTGGGAAATTTAGTGTTTATGACTGGTGACTGTTAGGCAAAATCTGCGTACAGCGGATTGAACAAGGAAACGTCTGAAACTGAAGTTTGCTATTTTGTGTGCATGTTGGAGGTGTAGTCATTAGTGATTGATGTACACAGTAAAAGTGTATTCAGTTTGTTGTTTGTAGCTGGTCACTGCCTTCAGGAAACAATTACATGAACTTCAAAATACTCTGGAGCTTTCAACTTAATGTCTGCATGTAGTAGTTTGAACTGGCTTGTTGACTGCCGAGTTTATAGAGTTACAATTTCATTCTGAAGTAAAGAACCATATGTGATTTTTGTATGCTTTCTCTTAGTATGTTGCTTAAAAGTTAGATAAAATGAAGTATTGCTTTTAAATTTATGTGTCTGTTGGTCAAAGTTGTAGTCTCTTGATAGAGAATATTTTTAAGAAAGTTCCCAACTTGGGAGAGTTTGTTAGATTTTAGAAAATGAAATTTTAAGCATGAAAGACTGATTTGTTCTTAGATAAAGGAACGGTTGGGAACCGGAGCACTTGATCTGTAGGAAAGTTAAATAGTAGCCAAGTTAGCTAATTTCTTTAAATCTTTTGCATGTTTTACTTTTGCTTAAAGGATGCATAAAAATTCTCATTAGCTGTGAGCATCCAGTGTTTAGATTTGCAGTAAAGCTGCGTTTAAATGATGTTGCTTTTATTTGATGCATCAGAGTAAGATTTCCGACTGCAAGGTGTCTTAATTGCTTCTGTGTAACAGTGAATCTTGTACATGTTTTAAAAAAATCCTAGAAATGCTTTCTGATTTTATGTTGAAATTCTTTGCTTATTGAAGAGTCAGAAAGGTTCAGTGCACATTTTGTGAATTTGATAAAATGTGAGTTGGTCCTCGGTCTCACTAATCTGTGAGTGCTGGGACTCACCAGGGCAGTGGTGTACTGAATCTGTGGGAAAGGTGTTTTACCCTGAAGACTGTGCTGTAGATTGCCTGTGGCAGTCTGATGTGTTTGCATGCAGGGTCAGTGGTTCCTCTTTAATAAAGGTGTGCTTTTTTGAGAGCAAATGTCTGTTGCCTTTGGCTTTGGTGTTGTTTGTTTAGTTTGGCTTTTTGTTTGTTTTGTTTTGTGTTTTGGGTTTGGTTTTTTTTGAGGGTGTGTGTGTGTTTAGTTTGGTTTGGTTTTAAATAACTGCTTTAGATAACTTTTAAGAAATTACTGGGATCTAGTTCAGTGTCAGTCGTGCATTTTATACTTGGACCCCAAAGGGACGTGGTAGCAGAGATTGTATTCGAATGGAATAGAACACTGACACTTTGCCTTAGAGTTGCCAAAAAGGTAATTGTAGCAGTTTCTGGTACAGCAAGTTACAGCTTTTCCGAAGAGGAGCTTCCATCTTCACATTCTCCAATACCATCTGATCCTTAGCTCCTTGGAAAAGCATGCTCCTCTCATATTAGCGCAAGAGTATTGCAGAGCATTTTGCTTGTGAGCTGGTACAGCCAGATGCTCAGGAATGCTGTTGAAAATGATGAACCCCCCCCAATGTGCCGAAAATTATTCAAGTTTCTCTCCTACAGAATGTAGGGGAAAATATTATTTTTGCCAGTGAGGAAGTCAATGCTTCTGTTCCCGTAGGTATTTTTAAAGAGGAATTTTGAGGATTTACTCAATAGCAACTTTATGATGTTGAGTAGTGCATTTTTACTTTTAGCAAAACAAAAAATATTTACAAGAGCAACAGGCTTCTGTAACAGAAGGTCAGGGTTTTCAAGAGGAACAGTTTGAACAGAATTTCAATGCCCCAAGGATTACCATCACATTGAAACTGACTTGTTAGAAGGAGCCTTTCTGGTATCGAGGTAAATGCAGCTGGGCAGTTGACTCTTGTAACATACTTTCTTGTGAGGTGTAGTAACACAGATTAGACTGCACAGTGACAGAGCAGGCATATGACTCCCCGTCACTGCTCATCATGCAGCAAGCAGCAGAATGCTACATAGTATATTTTTTATAAAAGAAAAAGAATTTCTAAAAAACCCCCCACATTTAAAAGCCTGCGTAACGTGGGCATATTCACATGCGCTTTAAAAAAAAAGGTCTCGTGTCATAAGCTCTCCTAAAGACAGTTTGTTCTGCACAGTTGGTTTTCTTCCACTTCCACACCCTTATCATTTGCAGTCCACATGTTACAAGCTTCACAAGAATACAACTGCCAACTGATGCTCTTAGGTGGTGATAGGCCTGGTTAATCAGTTATATAAGTAATAAAAAATCATCAGTTTTTAAAACACAGTGACATACTGTATTTTAATACGTATAAAACGTTACAGAATACAGTACAAATGCTGATGATTATGATGAACTGTCGCATATCATGTTAGATGTTTATGTCTGCTCTGCCACCACTTCTCACCTGTCAATGCAGCTGCCTGTGGAGTCACCCATCAGAGTGACCTGAGGCTTATTTAGCTCCTTTAAAATGACACTGACTGGTTGCACTGTGATTCTCATGCAAAAGAGGTATAGGTTTCCCCAGCAGTTGATTTTTCCCACAGTCACAGCTATTGCTATAACATCTGTTTTATAAAAATGCCAAGCCCTGCTCCTGGGAGTGCTGAGAAGGCCTGGACTGCACATTGACTTCTATTTTAAGCACTGGGATAGCAAAATGACAGGCACAGTAAAACTGACTAAATAGTAGTTTTTTGCTTGCCTGTCTTAACACTAAAAATTGATTTCTGATTCCATTAATTAGACAGTGAACTGTTGGAAAAAAAGTGTTGTCTTGCACCATGCTGCTGTGTTTGTGAGCAGTGAATACAAACTGCATTTCAATTGTACTTAAAACTTAATGTCTGTGTGCTGATAACTTTACTCTTTAACGTGTAGTAATACTAAATTCCTGTGATTTCAGTGTGATTTTCAAGAAAGATTAAACACTAAAACCAGTAAAATTAAATTTGGTCCTAGGCCACTAAAAATACTGGAGGAAAATTAAGTGCTGCTTTCTACTCGTGGTTTCTTCTGTCCAACAGAAGAGCCTGAAACAAGTCAGTTACTGTCCAACATATGCCATAGCACTAGGACATATAGTTAAACTGAGGACACCGGTATCTGTGCTTTTGCTGGCTTAACTCAAAGCTGTGCTGCTCGGTGCAGTGTGCTGTATTTAATTTCTTTTGTGCTTTTAATAGCATAAAGCAAAGCTAAAAAGATCTTGGCCCTATTGCTCCTAGGCAGCTCAGTTTCAAACCATAGCCAAGCACTTATACATACTTCAAGGTGTGGAAGTGTGCCAAACCCCACCGTTACACATTCTCAGGAAAATGCTGCAAAGATCTTGCACGTAGTGCATGGTAAATCTGGGCTGTGGAGATGCTTTTAGATAGGTTTGACATATCTGGAATAACTACTTTCAGCTCATAGCATGAAAGTGTTTAGACCAGAGGTCACTGCTCCATAGTTAAATTTGTATCTGAGGCTCCTGGTCTGACCTGCCCAACTTGGAGGGTGCAGCTCAGGTGGAACAGGGCACAGCTGGCTCCGATGCTCATTGTACTTCCTGGATTTTAGGGCTGGCACAAGTGGGCCCGTTCCCAGGGGTGCTTTGATTGATAGCAGCTTCCTTTAGCTGTCCTTGGCTGCCCTGCTGATCCACAATAGCAAAAATGTGTGCTTCAGGTCTTCTTTGCTCACTGTTTCTCATTTTCTTTCCAAAATCAATCATTTTTCATCTTCGTGGAAAGGTTTTGGAAGTTGAATTTAGTAACACATCAGCTTAGTTTATAATTTAGGACGCATTTTACAACAAATCCACTTTAGTATAATCTTTGTAGGAAATTAACGCAAACACCAAGTTCAGTGTATCAACTCAGAGCTCAATTCACGTAGTTTATAAAGGTGAGCTGAAATAGTGCATCTTTCCCAGGCAAGTGGGAGAATTTAAGTATTTTATATCCTGCTCTGTCAGTTGGCTTTATTCTCTTCTCTTTGTTAAATTAAAAATCAGATATTTGAAAACAAGTGATTGAAAAAAAAAGAATAAATTCAAAAGGCAAGACAAAATACGTGCCTTGGAAACTGATCAGAGGGACAACTTGCTTCATTTGTAGCTTCTAGGGAATGACACTTCTAAGGGAGAACTTCCTGGATCACCCCAAAGGCTCCTTTCACCAGCTCATCCTCTAGGCAGTGATTGCCTGATCTGACAGGTCTGTTGGAAATATTTTGCTTAATAGAGATAATTATATTGATAACTATATATTTTCAGGCCTTGTATTCTCATATATATGTATTAATGTGATTTCTTGGGCAATACTACAGAAGGTAGCAGTTGATGATTTTGCTGTTTGTAGCCTCTTGTAGACTTGCCAGTACATTGATGATTCATGAGTAGTTCATTTTAAAATTACTTATTTTAAAATAACACTCCGGAGTATGTGGACTGAGCACAATTGGGAGCAAGATACGTAGGGAAGTTGTTTTAATACCGGATTCTTCTGCTTCCTAAGGACTGCATTTTTCCCTCTCATTAGTACTGCATCTTGGGCTAATTCTACGCTGCAGAGTGTTGCCAACCCCACAGTCTGGAGTTTGACACAAAGGAGAATGCCTGCAAAACCCTGGCAGACGAATGCTATTACTGCTTTAGTTACGCACCCCTGAATCCAGATGTTTGTAACTGTCTTACTGTGGTTGTGATTCTATCAGTGTGGAAGCACTGCAGTATGTATTTAAAGCAATATTGTGAAGGTATTTTTCAAACCAGCGATTTAATCTCTTTCAGTTGAGGTGTCTCAAACAGTGAGGAGCAGTGAACAATTGTGCTGGTGGTGCAGGCTCTTCCATGTGCAGAGGTTGCGCTGCATTTGAGCGAATGCAGCCTGGTGTTTGTGGTGGAGGTGCCACAGCTAAGCTGGTAGAAGCCTTCCTTTTGTTAACATACTCTGTCTACAGTAAGGTTGTAGGCAAATGTTTACTCTGCAAACAGTTGTGCCTGTTGAAGATGTTACTACACAGCTGTGGTTTGCTCCAGTTCTGCCATGGGGTGTCTACTCCAGTCAGAAAGTGAGGCAGATTCATGTGATTACTCTGTAAGACTCCCCAGGGTGGGAAAAAAAGAAAAAAAAAATCATCCAAGTTTGCTTAAATGGTTTAAATAGGTGATTCAGATGAACTCTGCTGGATTTTTCCGTTGTCCCATCAGAGTAGGCATTGTTCATACAAAGCATTCTGCCACACACACTAGGATATGAATAAGTCAATCCATTTCTTTGTCTCTCAAATGTAGTAAGTTTCCATCTCCCCTTTGTCAAAGCCAGGCTTTCTGTTGCTTTTTTTGAAATCAGGAGAAAGAATATTCTGTGTGGAGTCAAATAGCAGGCCCCTATGCCGTAGCACAAGTGTGCCCAAATCTTCACATGTATGATATTTTTTTTTCACTCGAGCTGTTGACTTTTCAGATGAATGACAGTCCCCCAGTTTTGTGTTCATTCTGTTAATTTCTTGTTGGGCAAATGTCTTCATATTGCTAAATATCGAGTGTCACTGAGAAAAAAAAAGTCAGTTTTTCTTGGTTTCACCTCTACAGTGAAAACCTCAACTGTGAACACTAAATGGTTCCCTATAGAAGGAGGAGTTTATTAAGCTATGTAAGAAAGAGTTGTGTTAGGAATATGTGCAAAAATGCTTGTGCTGAAGCTGAATGAGCAAAATTTAAAAAACATCGCATGAACTCTACTTGATAGTGTATTTTCTGTCATATTATGCTTTTTATTGTCTCTCCATGCCCCGCACTTTCTCAGTGCCATAAATGCATACTAAAAGAAAAGAAAGCTGAAGTTTGCAGAATGGTTCTGAGAACACAAATCCAAACGATTTTTTCTAACACTTCCTTGCCTATATAGAAGTTTGCAGTCACAAAAATACAATGAAGAGGGTTCACAGCTCCCATAAAAACATATTTGAACTAACTCTCAAATGAATGTTGAAAATCTGCTTTTTAGTATTGTCCATCTCTGAACATAGTCCTGCCATTCCTTCCGAAGCAATTCTTTCATTATTAGTTGCTGAATGTAAGTCAGTGGCTCACAGTGATTTGAAGATATGTTTATCATTGATTTCTCTAGATTTATCTGATAAATTTAGCTAGAATTCTCATAAGCATTTTCTTCCATTGTCATTCTCTCCTCCCTCTTTCTTACCAGAAGGCTGTAGTCCAAGTCAGGGTAGGAAAGAGTAGAGTAATATAGCACCGCAATCAGAAGTCTGGTATTTTTGTATTTCTGCCCAGCTGTAGTAACAACCTTCTTT
This sequence comes from Pitta sordida, assembly GCA_013390025.1. Lineage (NCBI taxonomy): Eukaryota > Metazoa > Chordata > Aves > Passeriformes > Pittidae > Pitta > Pitta sordida. The sequence goes on from WEKX01017874.1 coordinate 254,374, forward strand.
ATGTGTGCAGAATAGCTTTTACCTTATTTGTCAGTAGTCACTGAAACTGTTCAAGGAGGGGGGATGATGTAAATTTAAAAAGACATTTCAGTAAAACATTTAAGTGTTAAGCAGAGCTAGTGTGCACCGTTATTTAACATACTTTTATTAAAAAAATGCAGCAGTGGAGGATTGTGTAACTCTTGAACATTTTAAGTTGTGAGAATTTTTTAAGTGCTTTCTTTTCACTTGAGGAGAGATGACAGATCCACTAACTCAAAATGCCTCAGGTTTAGAGGGTTTTTTCTCCTGTGCTAGTATCAACCTCTTGCAAGCTGTAAACCAAGGTTTTTTACCAGCCCCCACACAGTGAATTTCTCATGCAAGTATTCTCAGTGGCATAATTAAGACAGGGTTATGCAACACAAATCAACATATCTACTCATGGGAGTAAATTTTCATGCCTGCAGATTTGCGGGTTTGACACTTGTGTGAGCAGTGTCCACAGTGCTATCCTGGATGCTCTTAAATGTCTGTGTGTTAGTCAAAAGGTCATATAGATATTTCACTAGTTTTTCTTAGCACTACTGTCAAAATGGAAAAAAAAATAAAATTCATGATTGTCCATCTATTTGAGAGATGTGGAAGCGGTTCAAAAACTTTTCATTCAGCTACTTGTGTTAAAGAACTGATGCTCATTATTTTTTGTCTGGAAACAGTAGAAAAGCCCAACAGACCAGTTTTTCTAACTATTCTTTAAGCATTGTTGTGCAAAAATTGGTGAAAAAATGCCAATTAATGTGTCCTTAGATGTAAGAGCAAATCTGTTTTTTGAATATCCATTTGGATAACTGTACAAAGCTCTTCAGGCTTTGTGGTAAAACTGACTGAAATATGCCGTGAATATGTGTATATAGATACAGTATTTCTTTTTACACTCACACTGTGCATTGCTCACCACTGCCAGCCTGTCATACTTAGTTTGTGATAAACAGTATGTGTGGCAAGGTCCTAGCACTGAATTCTTCCCTCTCAGATTTGTCTCTGTGTGTTGGTTTCTTTACTATTACAGGCTTGGAACACCTATTTTGAATTCAAATTAACAAAGTGCAAATACAAGAGAGTTAGCTAAATGACATTAAAAGTTGTATGTAAAATTGCCTGACTACTTCCTATAAAACTGATATGTGGAGATTTCCTGGAGCTGGTGTAACTCGGGTTTGCAGACTTGTGGAACATTTTGAGACAGGTAATACAGACATCATGAAAAATACCTTGAGCATATTTTCTGAGTTCTGGCCTAGATAGGCAGGAGCAAGGATTTGCAGCTGCCATCTTGGACAGAAGCATCTGTACATGTAATTAAGCTAGCCAGGAATGATGCTGTTACTTTAAAATGATGCCTCACCTTGAGTCAGTAACTGCTGGTGATAAACAAGTGTTTATCGCTTGCTTGTGTAAATTTGGGTTAATGTTCCCTGTACAGAGAGTGCACTATACTGTTACTTAGTTCAGAACTGGCTGAAGCAGTTGTTAATTTTATAGCACTTACTGCAAAAACAGACTGGCCAAATCTTTTAGAAACTCAAAATACAGATTTAGTTGACAGTGTTGAAACTACCGTTGTAAGCATCGCTTTCAGAAACAAATGAGAGGAGAGATTTCATTGATGGAACACCATGATGACCTGTAGTTACCAGTGAATCACATTCAGGTTGAAAGGATCTGTAGTGGACCATGCAGCAGTCCTTAGCAATTAATGTTTTCTTTATTGATGAGGATTCTGGAATAGAGCATTTAAATACTGCGTTAGCAGTTGACAGTGGGAAGGAAGGGGTTGTAGGCACATTGGAAGACGCGCCTGGAATGCAAAGTGATGTGAGCAAATATAAGAAGTGACTTTTAAAATAGTATGCAGTTTATTAATAAGAACTGCAAGGCACAGCACTTTACAGCTGCACAAACCTATGGGGAAAAAAAGGCTGGATGAGGAGCAGTTCTTCAGAAAAGGTGTAGCCACTCTGAGGATCATGTGCTTTGAAGAAAGGAAGAAAAAAAAAATCTTTGGATATAGGAGAAATTTACTGCAAAGAAAATAGGCAACACAATTGTTACTAGTCTGGAGTTGATGATTATGGAGAGCAAGTTAAATTGCCATAACAGAGACCTAATTTAGATGTGAGGAGTACCTAGCTATCAAGAGAGCATGCAGAAGGAGGTAGCCAGTCTACACCACCAGAGGTTTCTAAGAACAAAGTTTAGACGAATGATTGTCAGGGGCAGTTTAGATACAGTTGGTTCTACCCCTGAGCAGGAAATGGACTAAATGATCTCTTAAAGACCAGTTTGACCAATCTATCACTGATAGAGAGATTTAAATGGTAATGTTAAAGGAAAGCTCATCGAGAAATTACTTTCCCCCCATTTACAAAAACTGTATTTTAGTCAGGGTTTTGTGGTATAATCATCTTGGAAAATGTATAGGTTCTTTGATTCCAAGAAGTAACAGCAATTATGAAAAAAGTCACTAGAAGTGCACAGATTTTGTACTGCTGTCAGTTAAGAAAACATCATGTGATTTTTCTGTTGATTTATTATTCTCTCCCTGCTCCCCCCAGTTTTAAATGTGTTTTAATTTTAGGTGCAGTCCTATTTTGCACAAAGTTGTCATGCTCTGCTAACTAGAAATAAGCTGGGTACATGTCATCGGTTGTCCAGAGGTCATCACGTTTATGAGAAACAAATGGCACTGGTTGTGCAGTAGATCTTGATTTTTGATATTTCATGTGCTCTGTGCTTGGATTCTCTGCTTGTGTTCCATGGACACATAAGTACCTCGAACACTGAGCCGAACAAAAGCAAGGGATATATTTCCTCACACAGGTGCAGTTTGCTGTACATATGCCAGCCCTAATGTGCCTATGCAGAACACCCCAAATGTGCAGCAGAAAAAGTTACCTTGTATGTGATGCTGCCTGTGAATGTGGAGTCGGGGCTTAGATGGTTGTAGTGAAAGTGGAAGCAGTCTGGTAGCTTTCCAGCTGATGAGTTACTGCTGCTACAAACAGTAGTTCATCTCTGAGGCAGAAGGGTGCAGACATGGGAAGGTGGCCAGAAAAGTCAAAGAACAGACAGCAAAGCTAAAGGCCAGCCTCAGGGATTCACACCACAATTGTCTTGGAGGGGAGTTCCTCCCTTACCAGAAACCTTTCATGTAGCTTTCAGTGGCAGGGCTGGAACTCAGTAAATAAATCAAGGTATGCATTGAGTACAAAGCCAGCCTTGTGGATTCTTGATTCACACAGCTTAAGTAAAGGTAGCTTAGCACGGAAACCATCCTGTGACTGGATTAGCAGTACAGGGTGCTGCAGAAAGCCAGGGGTTCTCAATCTTTCCAGGTCACCTCATTGAACTTGAATTACATTGCTTAGGTTTGACCTCAGGTTCACTCTGAAGTCTAGGCATGAAAGTCACCCAAATGTTGAAGACATTTGTGGAGCATTAGCCAGTCAGATTTCCTTGGACAAATGGAAAATAAATGGCAAAGAGAAACATCTTTGCTTTCTGTAAGGGAAGGTTAGCAGGTGAAAGCTATTTTTTGGTTTTTTCCTTTATGAAGCCACAGCTATGTAGCAGATTCCTCCCCAATACACCTGTCCAGTCAAACAAAGAACTTGTCCAGTGTGCAGTCACTTTCTGGGGTTTGCTCATGTTTTACCTAGCTTTTACCCTTCCTCCTGGTGTAATAACATCAGATACTTCATGCAGGCTGGAGGATCTAAGGGACAAGTGAAGTGGTACAGGGATGGTTAGTTGACACAGAGCTCTATGTTGTCACTGTCCCATCAGTGCTCATCCTAACTTGTTCAGAGATACCTGAGGCGCGTCTTTATCTACTTCGTTAATACCGATGGCAGAACCTGTAGTGGGACACTACAGATTTAACAACATCTCCCTCTACAGACAACTTGAGAGCCCAGTTAACCAGCACCCTTATGCAAATGCCCAGTTTTCTGGTTAGAGTTTTGGACTTAAGAAAATTAGAGGGGAAAAGAAATGAGTTTTGCCATAATTTCTATAAAGCTAAAGCGAATGGAGCTCTTAAGAGACTAAAATCAACTTGCACCAAACACTGTAAGAAAGATTATTTCCATGGAAGCAAAGCCAAATGATTTAAGTTATGTAGCACAATCTACTGCATATTAAGCATAGTTTGAGTGATGTAATGAAGTTCTTAGGCGAAAGGTTACTATGCGACCTAAAATGCTACAAGCATGATTAAACATTAGTCAAATTTGAGAGGGTGATCTTTGCTATTTGAAGCACTGTCTATGGTTGTAAAAGTGGTGTCCTTACTTATACCAGAGCAAACACTCAGCTACTTATTTTTTTGAACACCCCTCCCCTCTCCAGGTAACTGAAGTGAAAGGGACATGATCCAAACATAGCAGTGACTTGTTTGATAGTACAGCGCACCGAACTGTAAATAGATCAATATGTGGACAAATCAGTTAATTTCAAGTTTCTCTGAAAACAAATACAGTGAAAGCACATTACTTTCAAGTGTTCTTTGTGGCTGGTTTATTTTTCATGGTAATACAGCAGACTAGCATGATTTTTTTGTTGGGGTTTTTTTATGTTAAGCCTGCTTGGGCTTTTTTGTTTTAGGAATAGAAGAAGGAAAATAATTTCATATCAGTTTGAAGGCCAGCTAACAGCAGCAGTTGCCAATACTAAAAGAGCTCTTGTAGGCTGAGCACTGTCTGGTTCTCGTGGATATAAAGGGCACTCTGGGCAAAGTTCCCGTGCAATGACCACTGTGCCTTACTAGAAATTGGTGAAGGTGGGGTCAGGGATTGAGGAAGTAGAGAGAGACGTAAGCTGTAGTACTCAGATAAATGTTGTGTAATCACTTGGTTTTCTTTCAGTACAGAATTAGTCTTTGATAGTTCTGCCCTGGGGAGAAGGAACTGGGAGCTTTTCCTTGTTGTGAATTACATTTGTTCCTGTTTTGTGTAATTTTCTGTATTTTACATACAATGTCTAAATAAAGCCAGAAATAATTATTGGTTGATGGTCTAATAAGTCATATTTGACCTGGCATTGTGTGATGGTGATCTTTACTGTTCTCTGTAGTGCTCTAATGGAAGTGAAAAGGAGGAGTGGGCTCTGCAAGTTGATGCCAAGTTATAAAAGTAGCACCTGGGAAACATTTTGAGCTATTTATGTGGAACCATGAATTTATAATGCTGATGTAGCTACAAAATATATACAGGTGCTTTATTTTTTTAGTGTATTAGAATATTGAGGAGGAAAATCCCAAAGTTTAGGGGTTTTTCTTTTTTAACAGTTAAAAGTGTTGCTATTTTAGGCATTTTCCATTAGGCAATTGTTCTGCTGTTTAGGCTGTTTGCATTGCCTATGAATTTCTCTGCAGGCCATGCTTGATGTTTGTATTGTAGATGACTACTGCCAGCTTCTCATTCAGGCAGGACTGTAAGAGAGATTTTGGTAACTGCTTTGTTTTCTGACAAATACAAGTTAGTGTGCTTAGTTTTTCTTTACTCCTGTATTCAGCTTCTCACGTTGGTGGAATAAATGTCAATAAAATCTCTTATCTGGATTGTCAGACTCAGGGACTCATCTGTGCTTGCACTCTCTTTTTGTTTTCAAACATGTGAGTAAAGAGACAGGAATGACAGTGAGCACACCTCTTCCTACACCTGAGATAAGCTGGATACCTCCCCTCTGAAATCATCCATCCAGGCTGGGCAGCTTTCCAGTTAAGATGGCACATGGCCACCAGTGTGATCGCAGCTGGGTTCAGGAGGTGGGATGATAACAGTGCTGTTTGAAAAAATATTGCTACCCCAGTAGAAATATCACTTTGTTTTTCTTCTTCTTGAAAGTGTGTGAAGAATAGGTTATTATGAGAGACTGTGTTGCCCAAGGTCTTAGTCCAAATCCACTTATGCCCAGAAGCATTCCATGTTTGTTAACTTCGAAAGAGTCATTGGCTTTCAAAGCCTGCAGGAAAAAAAAAAGGCAACACTGAATTGTGCAGTGGGCAGTCCATGCAGTGCAATGGATGTTATTTCTAAAAGTAATTCTGTTGATCTTTTTCTGAAGTTGCTCATTGATTGCAAAGCAGAGGGGTCAGTTCTGGTTAGTTTTGCAGTAGATGCCATAAGCAATGGATGCTTGACAGCAGGGTCTGTGAGACGCTGTGCTACATCTGCTTGTGCTTTCCATATGCAACATCTCTGTTCAGCTCAAAGTCATCCGGCCGAGTGCAAAGCTCGGTGAGTCATCCTGGCACTGCTGGAGTGTGTAACTGCTAAGCTGGGGGCAAGCCTGGTTCTGGTATGTATGCAGGGCAGGACAGAGAAACACATCTTTGTTCTGTTCTGTCTTAGGGCCGTGGATAAACTGCAGTATCTTGGGTCCTCTTTGAAACTGCACCAGCTGCATGCGGTCCCAAGAGGCTGAAACCTGCATTAGCAGTGAATGTGTTTCTGGTGCACCCTGGCTGTGCTCCAGAGCCAGCAGCTCAGCGTTAACACAGGGAACCTCTTTCTCCTGATGGGGAACAGTGTTGGCCCAAGGTGCTAATGGTGTAGCCATGCTCTGCTTGTAGTGTGACTCGAAGTGACTGTGCTAACGGGTATTGTGCTTCTCAATTTGTCAGTAGTTCTCTCTGATTTTTTTCTAGTTTCTAAAATTTTAATTTATTACCACTGGAATAGAAATTTGGGGGAGAAGATTTTCCTGAGGGAGGTTTGAAAGACAGAAACTTTACCATAAAACCTTTCTGTTCTCATTTTTGAAATCTGCAATAAGTTGTTCCTAGTATTATTAATTCTTCTGGCAGGTGGAGTTAATTTGTGTATTCATCTTCATGCTGCTGGATGAATTATAGATTTAATTATAGTCCAGGTGCTCAGAGCTTTGCTGGTTTTCTAAACGTGAAATATAAAGGAAAAATAAGTCTGAGTAATTTTTTGGCTTATTGAATAAATGTAAACACTGAGAAACCGTGCCAGAGTATAAATAAAGAGGGGATTGACTTTGCAGGGAACATTATTATCTACTCCAGGGTGTTCTACTTTATGGGGAGGATTAGTGCTCTGCATTACCGGGACACACCTTTTTACAGCTACCACTCTATGTAGCACAGTATTAAAAACTTTTCCTGTAATTCCTTGTGTTTCCAAAGTTTGTTTTGCAATTAACAGCTGATTACTAGTGGCCAAAGGTTGATTGGAGTTAACACAGCCATAGTGAGAAACACTCCTAGTAGGTGTAAATAAACTATTTACTCATAGTATTGCTCTTCATCTGTTACTCAGTCTTTCCTTTCTACCTGACAGTTTTATTCACAGTCCTCTGATGTTTATACTACAGAGCTACTTGCGTCTGTTTGTTTCTTGCCCATGTCAGTTTTCTATTCTACTTTTTCCTAACGTATATGAAAATTTACTTTGATTGTAATTTAATTCCACAAAACTCTTTTCATAACTAACTGTTCACCATGAGGCAGGATACAAGATCTGTGAAAAAAAAATCTCTTTTTACTGAGATTTTATAGGAAATACAGGCAAGGGGCAAGTGTATGTGCTATGTTAATTAACTGGAACTTATTTCTCCTAACTTCTTTTTTCTTTCTACCTTTTTAATTACTGTCTTTCTGCTTTGTGGCCCTGTGAAGGTTTGAGGTGAATTGGAGGCTGAGCCAAAAAAATACCACCAGAGGCTCTCCCAGGGCTGGAGCACTCCCCCCACCCCCCGAGGAGCCCTTCTCAAGCTTTATATACTGCAGCTGTGGGAGAGAGTGTCAACGAGCCCAAAGGTTCTGCAGCTGTGACCTGGGTATTCTGGGGGTATTGCTGAAAATATCCTCGTAGACCAAAGCCAAAGCACAAAGATATGGAATATATATACACAATGGAATCACCCTAGGACAGGCCTTGAGTAAGATAAAGCACAACTTTCTCGCATTTTCCAGGAAATAAGTGTGTGTTTAAATGCTTTTCTAGAGGGAACGTGAATTGGCCTTGTTTCAGCTGCCACTAAACATCACTTGGCAGAGCCTGTGGAATAATATACAGTTATACACCCTCCATCGCGAGGAAAGGGACAGGCCAAGGCCGTCGCAAAACACTAAACTCGCAAAGAACTGCAGGTCGTTAATATGCATGCAGGCCATGCCCATTGCTCCTCCCCCCGGAACTCCGTAGGGCTGCGGACAATTCTCTGCTCCTTCCCCGTGTCTCTCTCGGCACAAGCGAGCAAAGGGAATGTTTCTGAGCGGCTGCTGTGGCCGTGTGTGCTCCCAGCGCAAACTCTGCGCCGCTGCTACCCCCCCCAGCCCGGCCCGGCCCCAGTGCTCATGCCGGCCTGCACAGCGCGCGCTTGCCCTGCCTCCACGGCGGGGAAGGGGTGTCCCTGAGCTCTGGTCGGCATTCTTGGAGCCTGGAAAAACCTTAACTTTGCAACATTGAGACACCCCATACACTTATGGCGGGGCGAGGGCTTTGGTATTGAAGTTTCTTTCCCTT
>WEKX01017874.1:262968-276404 GCA_013390025.1 Pitta sordida
AAGAAACCCCGAACCCTCCCTGCGTGCCCTTCCCGGGGGAGCCGGGCCCGGGGCGGGGTCGTCCCGCCTCACAGGGAGAGCCGGCCCCGCCCCTCGGCAAAGCAGAAGCAGAGCGCATGCGCCGGGTATGAAATATCGCAGATCCATGGAGCCGGACTGCGAAAAAATTGCATCGCAAATGAGCGAGGTCATGAAGGAGAAGTGGCGATACAGAGGGGATTCACTGTCTATGTGTGTCTGCTGCAGTACTGGGGATGAAAAACAAAATAAAGACTGTACTTCTTTAATATAGTTCACTAAAGTAATATACCATTTATGCATGTAATAGTATGAAATTTTCAGATGAGAGTCAATTAATTTGTTCTCACAATTGTCACTTAATGCTTCTTCTAATTTGTGGGTCAGAAAAATGCATGTCCTGATTTCATTATTCTTTTGGGGGCTGCATAACAGGTATCTTCAGGATTCCACTGTTCCTTGGACAGGAATAACATATTTGATGCATCTCCTGAGGAAGCAGCCAAAAGTGCATGTTCTGACCTCATCTTTAAGCTTTTTCATTTCCTTTACTGGCACTTAATGAAGTCACTATCACAAGCAGGAAAGATAATTTTGTAAAAGTAGGTTATGTAATTATTGCAGTTATACTGGTTTTAGGATGAAGTCAAATATTGCTGCTGATTCTTCATTTTGGCCCAGTATGGCAATACCAGTTTGCTCTGGTTGTTGAATATGAAGTCAGTGTTGGATGTTTGAGTTTGAGGTGTGTGTGGAGTTTGTTCCAGGGAAATCTGTATTGTTTTCAGCACTTTGATACTTTTGCTTGTGAAAAGAAGTTAAGTTAAATTCAAGGGACCCTGACTTAATGTCTCTGAATTTTTCCCCTATTTCTTTGATGCTTACGGTAGGGGATCATTTCCAAAAATTTTTCCAGTATCACTGGAGTCAGTTCTGTTTCATTGGTATTGACATTGGAGAGCTGTGCAATTGTGTTCAAGGTGCTAGTGGACCTATAAGTGGGTTCTTAACATTTTTTAAAGCTCTCTTGATGCACTGCAAGTTTTGGTTTGGGAGTCTACACATGCAATTTCTTTATTTGAATACATCTTTAAAGTGGTTAAGTTTGGAATATGATTAGGAAGTAAATTCTTTGTAGGGATTTTCCTATTACAGAGGCTAAATTTAGCCTCCTTTTATGTAAGTGTAATTTTAGATCATGAAGTACCTACACTTTGTGGGAGGTTATTGAGTGAATGGACTGGGGGCTGATAGTTTATAGGCTTTCAAGTCCTTTACTCAAGAAGGAAATGCAATAGATGTCAGCATGTTAATTTGATGGAGTGCATTTATAAGAGGCTTTATATAGCTGTTGGATGTTAACCTAAAACCGTGTCTTCATTTGCTATGTTTGTTCGTTTGTCGTGTCCTTGGGTTATTTAGTAAAACATGCAGTGAAACACTAGAAAAGCTCCTGGACTTCGTCTTCCAAACAGCTGTTGCTCTGAGTGTTAAGGTTCTTCATGTCTTAAACAAAACAAAACAGTAATTTTTCTTTATCACAAAAGTATAATTCTGAAGAGTTATTTACTCTTCACGTATTACTATAGATTTTTATTTTAAAATTGAATTATATAGATCAGGGCTTTTCCCGATGTTGGAATTCAAATTAAGTGCGTTGTAATTTCTGGAAAGAGAAATACTACTGTATAAAATCCTTATTAATATAAAAATACATGGATAAACAATTCAAGAAAGTGCTACATGCTCCTTGGATTCCTGTTGTTTCTGACGGCCGCTGTGGGCTCCACTTGTGTATTTTTATGTCTGGTTGTATATAACTGCATACAGTGGTGTAGTGCACGGAACAAGGTGGGCTTTGCACCACTGAATTGTCACCAGTCCAGTCTTGTTATTACTCATAAATCGTAGTTTGCTGTAAACACTCTATAGATGCTCCCTGTTTAGTGCTTAGGAACTCTTTCCTTGGAAATTGTGTGCCTTTTTAATGTGTCATGGCTCAATTATCACATTTGTTTCTGGCTGCCAAAATAGCCATATATATATTGTCTAGGAAGTGACAGCCTGGGCCTTTATCTCCTCCTGGCTGTTTGCCAGCTGTTTAATTGCAGCCCTGTGTTTGCTGTGTGTCACATCTTTTGGTGGTCTATTATACCCAGCTAAAACAATATTTTGAAAATGTTTCAAATGTAAACTAATTCTGTGAGACTTTACATCCTGTTATTTACATGATCTGCTGAGGATGTAATGTAAGTAATTTTTTTCCCTTACAAATACAAACATTTGTACCTCTGTTCATCTTCTGAATTTTCAGGGCAGAGAGAAGACAAGATGGGGATGCAAAAATGCTATTTCATTCCCTTGAGAGATGTAATTAAAGCTGAACACTTCTCCTGCTATTTTTCGTTTGTTTCCGAGGCATTTTTAAAGCCAAATATTGTCTTTGTTCTGCCCTTTGGAAGACAGCAAAGATACAAAAACCGAGCTGAGATCTCAACGGGAGTAGCAAAGCCTGTGAGCTGCATATCTGCCCAAAAAGATACTTTGGGTGAAGACAACGTTGGGTTTTGAGTGAGTGGTGTCTTGAAGAGGCAGAGGATGATGCAGGTGCTGTAGGCAGCACATTCTGTTCAGCAGCCACTTGCTTTCCATCAGGAAAAACTTCAGGCGCAGCTGGACTCCTGATCTGTGTCCAATCGCCCCTCACTACCTGGGGGATGGAGCCATGTGAGCTGAAGCCACAGTATTAGAGGGCTAAGCACTCCACAGCCCTTAAGTGTCCAGGGAATTCTTGGGCTAAGTAGGAGTCCAGTTTTCCCTGCTTCTCTTTGTACAGATGTTAATCTCTTGTTCACGTTCTCTCTGAAGAGCATATGTCTTGGAGAGTTTCAGCTTGTGGATGAGATTCCTGTGTGTTACACACTCCTTTAGCAATGAAGGTACATTAGCTAACATTTTTGGCTGTGTAGGTTTTTTGGCTCTCAAACTTTGCTTTCCTACTACTTAAAGGGGAAATCAAGATTTGTTCTATCGCTCATTTAATAGAAAGAATAACTGTTTAAAAAGAAAGACATCATAAAGATCTTGAGAAGCAGTTATGCAGTTCAGAGGAAGACAGAACAGAAGACAGCTTAAGAAAGATCACAATTTTGTGCAAAACACAAAATTTGTGATTAATTAGTAAGGGTTAGCTTTAAGAAAAAAAGAGCGAGATATCTTGTAAGCCGGATTAGATCTGCAGGATTTTTTCTTCTAATTGGAGGGGAGAGGATCTCATCTAACTGAAGCCATTTAGCATGCTGCCAGAGGTTTGATATTAAAATGGGTTTTTTGAAAGGCAATAAAATTGTTAAGAGTGCTTTTAAACCTACTTTCTGAAAAATCTGATATTGTATGAGAATAACATTCTCAAGCATGTGCACGCATTTTTTCCTGGTTAATCTGCTAGATTAGTTCTGGTAAAATAGTTCTGGTAAAAAACACCCTCGCATACCTTTTTGAGAAACAGGCCTGTTTAAGTAAGGTTACAAAGTGAGTATTAAAAGATATTTAGAAGAGAGTTCTACATATATGGGACGGCTGGAGTGAGAGTGGTTGTGGCAGTTCTGCTGTGCTGTCTCTGCATGTCTCTTCAGGAAATGCATCAAAACAGTTTCTAGTATCACTTTGTTGTAGCAGGATCTGTATAATTCTAGTAGTTTGCAATGTGACTACTTTATCTGGTGTCAAAAGAAAAGGCCACTGTGCTGTACTTGAGTTTCTGCTTTACTAAGCTCCTCATTGTTCCATTCAGCTTTTGCGTAAATGCTGGTTTTAGCATCTTTTTCGTGTGAGGTTATTATGCATGTATATCTCAAATCACATGACTTTCTGGTGAGTCTGAAGCCATCATCAGGTAAGTTTTGCAGTATACACACAGAGTGGGTGCTGAAAGGCAGCCTAACAGAAGTCCTTACTCTTTATGTGCCATCTGGTTTGATAAGGCTGGTGTGCACGTGTGCCCTTGACATGCAGGCTTTAGGTATGTCCTGATGCAGATGTTTACATGATTTGTTAAGAAGTTGTTATTTCTGAAGAGTAGTTACAACACCCAATTAATAGATACCATCTCATTGAAAAACACTTGCTTAAGTGTTGGGTGTAGTCATTGCAAATTGATGGTGGCCTGGCGGAAGTGAGGTTTCTTTACTATATGAGATCTTTGGGTATCCCTGGGAGTTAGATACGAAGAAGTTAAATCACAGCAAGGCTACTACAAAACCCAGCTGGTAAAGAAAGTTATTCCTTGTGACTGAACATTCACTACCTGCTTGACAAAGGATATGAAGGAGGACATGATCAGGACAGGTCACAAGAATACACAGCTTGTGCACCTCTACAGGCACATCGAGCCCTGAATGTTGAAATAATGAAATATTGATCAAATGCAGAAAATTGGTGGAAAGCAGGGTGTGCAGCAGAGCAGGGTGAGAACAAGTATCTATGCTGCATTTGCTGTGGAGCTCTTGAAAGGTGCAACATGGTGCAGCCAAAATGGAGAACTATCGTTTGGAGTGAGTGTGAACCAGTTGCTGTACTGGTGCTTCAGGGTTTTGCTTGGCTTTTCACAAACTGAGTTCTGCTTCCTATTTCAAGTCCTGTTTCACATGCTGCCTTTGTTTCTGACTTTATCTTCTCTTTCTCCCATCTCCACAGCTGTGAAGTGTAAATAATTGGGGCTGAACACTGACTTTTTTTTCGAAGGAATATTTCTTTTATGATCACAGTTACTTTTTCTGGGGAATTAAAAAAAAACAAGTAAGAAAATACATCAAAGAAAATACATCCTCTGCAGGAAAATGCAGCATATTCAGGGTTAAAGCAGGCCGGGAAAAGGGACACTTCCCTTTCTTGTCAGATTGGCTTTGGTTTCTTAGATCCATCACACTGGAATGCAGCACTGAATTCTTGTAAGGAGGAAGCAGAGCCAATTGATTTAAACTCCTAGTTGCATCTGCTGGCAATTTCCACCAGAAGCTAATTACAGCTCACAGCTATCACCAGCAGATGACTGACTGGTTCCACCTCTCAGAAGAAAGTTTAAACCTGCGCTGGATTTCTTTTCCCTAGAAATTGTAAGGCTGGAGAAACATCTTTTAAGCAAGTATTTTGCACACACCAACAGAAATCTTGGAAATTTTTGTTAATTATTTTAGCGTACAGATACTATCTCTAGCCTTTTCCAAATCTGCACTGCACCCCTATGTCATTACAACACTAAATTCTGATGTGAGTAACCTAGTTCTCTTTCTGTGTTGTCAGTTCTGGAAATTACTTCAGGGGAATTATAATGGTTCAGACGTTTTTGCTAAGTTAATACTTCAAGTTTGAAAATGCTCATAGGTATGGAAAAATTTACACCTCTTGATACTGTAGTTCCACTAACAAGAGTTTTGCAAGAGTGAACCTCTTCAAGAAAGAAGGGAGCATGATGTGCTCTCGGTCTCCTTACGGGTGTTAGATGGTGAGTTGGACTAGATGATCCTCGTGGGTCCCTTCCAACTCATAACATTCTGTGATTCTGTGATTCTGTGATGATTTTTTTCAACTAATATCACTAGATGGCGTTGCCTGGTAGTCTGACTGCTGAGAGTTAGTTTGAAAATAGATAAAATTAGTGTAAATTGATAGATAATTAAAAATATTTAGATCTTTCAGCGTGTATGGCTTAGGTATTTTTTTCCTTATCAGTCATACTTCTAATTGCTCAAGAGAGGGTGTCTCATTTAAGTCTTACTTCTGTCTGTTGCAGCTTTAAGCAAGTAGTCTTCCATGGTTCTGCTCTCTTCCTTGGCTTACTTGAAAAATTCTTGAAGTCACGTGCTGAAGGACCAAGGCTCAGCCAGATCCTATGCCGCTGTTTCATGCGTGGTTCTCTCTGTACACAATTAGCCTCTTTTAATTGCACGCTGAACTATTAGTGGAAGGGCTGTTTGGGGGATGCCAGAGCAGACAGACAACAAAAAGCCATGCCAGTATGACTTTACAGAAAGCTCCTGAGATGGCATATTTTTCTAACGTGTGAGGTCCACTGTTATTACGGACAACATGAAATTTTAAAAGTTTGTTGTTTGAGGGTTTATTTTGTTATTTGTTTCACGGTGTAGGTACTATGCACTCTTTTTTCTGTCTGGTTTCCTCTGTTTTGTCAGTCGTCAGTAATGCTCCAGCTGCAGCACTGGCAGGACATCACTGTGCCTGCACACTGTCCTTTTTCCCAGGCAAGGCAAGAGGAAACCTGCCTTTCATGTCAGCAGTGTATTTAGCTGAACGTAGGTGGGTTTATTCGGGGAGGATGGTACGGAGAAATGATGAACCAAGCAGCTTTTGTTCAGTGCTTTCAGTTCAAATTCATCATCTGCCTCTTCTAAAATGTGAGAGTTTGGCATAAACTACTCTCTTTTCTTACTTCACCAGCGCTTTTACTTTGAAAGATCTTCTGCTTGACTGTAGTTATTTTTAAATTCTTTCTTAACCCGTTGCAGATGTCTTCATCAGTCTACTAAAAACAGAGAATTGTTGTTGGCAGGAATTGGTGTAATTCATTTGTTTGGTTTCTTAGGTTAAGTAATGGTTCTGGGCAATATCAATCAGTTTGCCTGTAATTCTACATTTAGGCGTAGACTGTGCACACCTCTAGTTTTTTAACACTTTTGTTTACAAAACAGCTTCTTTAGAGACTTCAAAGTAGAATTTTAGTTGTCGGATAATGCTGAGGATTTAGATTAACAGCTTGGACACCTGTAAAGCAATATCTCATTTCATAGAAGAATGAAGAATAAAAAAGCCGAATTAAAGAAACCAACAAACAATAAGCATATAGCAGACTGTGTTTTGATGGCAGTTGGTCAGCAAAGCTTCTGTTTACTGAAGCAGTTTGAAATTAGGTGCTAGGCCTTATTTGAATTACTTTCTGAAAGCCTTTGCAGTGTATTTCTGTAGATTAATGTAGTTCTTTGTGAAGCCTTACTTCAGAGAAACAGCAAATAAGATTTGGGGAGAAAGCTGCAGCATGATACTTAACACTCTTCTCACGTGTGCTTGGGCACAGTATAAGTATGCCAGGATGGGAAAAAACTTAATCTTCTTTTACACGTCCATATGTTTTTACATCAGAACAATGGGAATAGCTATAAGGTAATCAAATCGCTTATGGGCTGATTTGTCATCGCTTTCTACAAGATAGCTGAAAATAAAGGTACAAAATTTGGTACAAAAGAGCACTGGTGGGAGAGGTCTACATTCATTTGAACACCCCAGCCAGTAAAGTACTGAAGCATGTGCCTATCTCTCACTGGAGTCAGTGGGTTTTAAGCACATGTAGGAACACTTTGCTGACCTGGGTCCAAGGGAGGAGAGTCAGTTAAGCAGAGCCAAATGCAAAAGGATGTCTGATCCAGCAGTGGCTCCACATGGGGTTTAGCCCATTGTTACGCCAGTCCATTTGGAAAGCATAATCTTTGGTGCTTGAGCAAGGTGAGGAGAGAGAGAGAGAGAGAGAGCAGGGGAAGTGGGACCTGCCTGTTATCTCTCACATTGCCAGCTTTCTTCTAGCAGTTTCAGAGATAGACCATTCAAAGAAATAATATTTCTGCCACACTTCCATCCCATTGAGTTGTCTGTAAGCAGCAAAGAACAGAAGCATGGAGCCAGAAGTTGTGAGGAACCGCTCATTACATTGCTGTTTCATGAGCATAAAATCAAAGGACACATTCAGTGCCGGTTTTTTCACCTAAATTTTATATGAGGCTGAATGCTCATCTAATCCTGTTTATTTGGGGGCATTCAGCACATAATACTAAATGTGCTTGATTTTTCTTTTATTTGCAGGTCACCTTTTAATGGAGCTGTAAAAGTAAGTGTAAACTGCACCTTCTTTTGTCATCAATAAGTGCTGAAGGGTTTAATGCTCAGGGCAGGAGTGTCTCTGGGCTCACATGTGGGAGAAGGGTGGGCAAACCCTAGCACTCCCCCGTAAGTAAGAGGCCTAAAGGCAGCCTGGGCTCTTGTTCATTTGCACTGTCTGTTTGTACAGGCCTCCTCAACACTGCAAATACCTTTTGGTTTTTTCTTGGGGTGCTTGTCAGGAGACCCTGTTGTGCTAATCCTAACGAAGACATGTTCAGAAGGAGAGATTTTGCTCCAAAGAGTTTACTTACAATAACTGATCCTTCTCCTGCTTGGTTGAAAAAGAAGTCTGGATAGCTTGTCTTGATGTCCTCCAGGTCAGATGTAGTTAGGAAACAGAGCTGAGGCTGTTACCCTGCCATAGAGAGGTGGCACTTACCCCTTTTACTGTCTTACAGAGGATCTTTGTCCTTGGTAAAAGTCAATTTAGTACATTTTCCACAGCATGTGGGCAATTCCTGCGGTCTCTGTCTAAAGGGAAGAGAGTATAATCTGGATGCACTTTGCGGGTATGCCAGAAATGCAGGTGTAAGCCAGATGATGCTGTCATAGATCTTAACCCCCTTTTCCCCTGCCTGATTTGCAGCTGTTTAATTCATTAGCAGTGCACATAAATGGGCAATGACCCAAAGCAGAGTCAAATTCACAGCAGTCTGTGAATGCTTTGGGCTGTATTCTGGATGGGCGATGGAATAAAAAGTCAAATCAGGAGTTAGTGTCTTTTTGAACTGTCCTCTTCTGTCACAGGTTAATAGCCCCTGGCAACTGCTGGTGCAGCTCCTCCTCCTTCACTCTCTTTCTTGGCAGCTCCTGTGTTTGAATAAGTGTCTGCACATCCATGGTGATGGGAGGAGATGAGCCTTAGGGTGCTTCACCCTACAAGATCATCAGCCCCTCTGAGTCTGGTGGTTCCTGCCCAGCTGCCAGTGCTGTGTGTGTGTATGCCTGTTCCTCCAGCAGTTGTGTGATCACTGAAATTCGGATTAAGTTCTCATTTCTTAAAGAAACTCTGTGTGTTTATTTTAAATCACAATGTTTGGGGGGAAAAAGCGCAACTGTTTAACCATGGCATTTCCAGAAGAGTGGGAAAAAGGCCAGCTGGAAGCAAATGTAGTTTTTAGTGGTTGTGAGAAGCAGACTTGAGGATATGCGTTACAAGTGGCTGCCATCATTGCAGAAGTTGTTGTCCACTGCACAGGGCTGAGCATTGCAGGAGATCATCTAAAGTAGATCTGATGTCTTATCTCAGTACCAGACGTGTGAATTTCTCTGTTTGCTTTTAATTAGTTGCAATAAAAAACCCTAACACTTTGGCTTGCCCTCAGCATCTGACAAGTAACTTTATGAGATTACAGGCAATTTCATCCCACTTGTTTTTTTTTTTCCACATCAAACCAGGTTGAATTACATTTGTCAGGTCTGCAAAGTCACATTAAGTACCAGATGTTGGGAGCTGAGAAAAGGCCTCAGCTCTTGTGTGGGCAGGGCTGTGGTGAAGGGCACTGTGCCCTCAGTGGGCTCTTATGTGAAGTCATCTACATATCTAAAAACTACAGACCAGGCTTGCAGGCAGCGGGCAACTACCAGAGGATCTGTGTCAATTTCCTGTCTCCTCTGGGAACTGCTCTCCATGTGAACTGGAATGTGTGGCTGCCAGCATTAGGAAACGTGGAGCAGGACTGAGGCAGTGGTGGCTGTGAGCTCCTCTTCCTGTACTGCTGGGAGGATGGCGAGGAGTGTGTAGCACAGATGAGCTGCCAGGCCTGACAGGGACTGCCAAAAGATAGAGCTTCAGAGAGGGATGAATACTGCAAGGAACACCAGCCAGCCTAACTTCATCTGAAAGACTTCCCTTCAGCACAGAGCTGCCACTGGACCCTGCAAGGAGCTGTAGGAGTACACCAGAGTCTAACACAGCCAAGGCCAGTGCCCCTGAGAGACCCCCCTCCTTGCCCTGCATTTGTGTGGAGAAGACAATAGGAGTGTCCTGGGACAGGAAGACTGGCAGACTGTTTCTCAGAAGCTCTTCCCTTGCCACCTTCTAGTACTCCAGGAAAATATCAAGACTCAAGCAAAATGAAAAATGCTTTTATTTTCTGGCATGAAAACAAAGTGTTAAAAAACCCTCAGAAGGTTCAACTGGAGCTTGCTGGGATGAAACACTCAAGTTGTGCAAGGACAGAGAGATTGGTACTGGACCTTTTGTGCATGGGGCTGCATAAGGAAGAAGTTTGCATGAGACGCTGTCTTCTGCCTGTCCCCCAGTTCAGGCACACTGCATTGTAGCTTTATTTTTCTCAGACACTGCATGAATCAACTTAGAAACATCAGGTTGAAGCAGCAGGACAACTGCTATCCTCTCCTTGGAGACAGGGAAGTATTCGCACACCACCAGACCTGACCCGCTTATATTACATGCACTAAACATATTCGATTCATTTCTTCTGTTTTTCATCAAAAGGTTAGAGCACAGGCTTAGAGATTGGGGATTTTGAAGGGCAGGGCCCTCTGCCTAATTATGCATTAAGACCCTTAAAGTAAACAAATGAGTTAGAGGCTCTTCCTTAAGTAGTCTAATTCATATTGTACAAGCCCATCAAAGAGTAGTAGTATTCAGTTGCTGCTTTTCATTGATGTTCACAGGTGCTCTGCTCTTAAACTCCTCTACCTGGAAGCCTGCTCTGTGGCCAGGGAGACACTCCGTCACCTTGTTAGGAGGGGGAGGATTGCTGTTTCCAGGGAAAGTACATCTTCTTGGCAGTGAGTGTTTACCTGGGAGAGCCAGGAACAAGCTCGGGTGCCTGCCAGGCATTTTGAATGGTGCCTTCCATTCTGAAGTTGTGATTTGACAAGTGTGAGGCAGTAGGAGGGAGGGCACCTAGTAAGAATGTGGAGAAGCACACCTAAAAAATGAATTTGTCCAGCTGTGTTCGCTGTTCTCTGGGAGTACCGTGGTAGCTGGAGCCCAGGTGCTTCTTTTCACGTGCTGTCCGTCCTGCAGGAGCGGCAGTCTACTGCAGAAAGGAGGAGCAGATTGGCAGCCTTCTCCCTGTTTGGCCCCTGGCAAGATAGGAGCTTTCAGAAGTGATCTTGGAGGAACGTGTCCTTAGACTTGACAGCAATTTCAATGGCCAACCAGGACCAAACGAATTTGCTTTTACTTTCAGGATTGTGTCTTTGGTGAAAGGCAGCCCACCTCTCCAAAAGTCTCATGTTCGACATGCTCTTTCTGGCAACTTTCACCAGGGTACCTCCTTGCCTTGAAACATGTCTTTTGATCCTGCTTTTGACCAGAGAGTAAGAGCAGATTGGTGATGGGTGACGTGGCACTGCTCTGTGGTTAGCTGCAATTCTGGCCACAACTGAGAATATCCTGTGCTTCAGCTTTTTCCTGACCCATTCTCCAAATGACTTGCTTTTCTACATCACCCTAGGGTTTCTGGGATCTCTTACAACCCCTGGCTTTAGTTGAAGGCTTCAGGATGATTTTTTCTTTCTTAACTTTTCAAATTGACTAGAAGGCCTGCTGGTGTTTTTTGTTGGCTTCCAGATCTGGCATGAAAGTGAGCTGAAATATCCACTGTCTTCTTTTTGTTGCTGGGCAGTCAGGTTATTGCCTGCCTCAGCTCTTAATTTCATGTAGAGACCCTAGAGATGCAGGAAAAGGGCTGAGCAAGGACCTCTGTGGAAGTAGAACAGGGGACTGAAGTGACCGCCCAGCTGCTCACAGTGCCAAATGCTGTGGGGAGAAGCAGTGTCTATATTTGTTTGAATAAGGAGGCATTTATAGAGGGAGGAAGGAAAGCACAGTTTAATAATATTTAATATTCATTTGAGCTTAAAAGCCTATAAATGTTTATAATCAAATAGATAATTCAAATTTACTGAAGTATACCTTCAACAAGGAAATGTTGCAGGCCTAAGGGCTTTGTGATTGCTTTGTTGATGGAGGATGGAGTTTGTTGAGGTTATTACAGTATCGACTTGAAGAGGATGGATTGGCTAACAGGGCAGGTGATCCTGTCTGGCCTCAGCCAGGGCGGGGGAAAAAAAAAAAAAAGAAGTTAAGAAACTAGTGCCAGCTTGTGGCATTGGCTGAGTAATCTCAAACAGCCATAAATATGTTGTGTCTTTTAAGTTACAGAAATATATGATGAGGAAGATTTCATTCAGTAGACAAGATAGTGGCAACCAAGAGAATTAGTTTACATTTTTATTAGGCTTTCTCATTAATGGAATGGGAGGGCAGGATTTATACGCTTCCTGTCTCATAAAGCTTATATGGGATGTTTCAGTACTGAGATGCTTAAGCATCTCAGACTAATGAAAAGATCATTTCGGGGCTCTTGAACTGCTTTATAGCTTGTGATAACGGAAAAGATGTGTTTATTTCAGGAAAGATTGTTTAACTGGTGGAGAAATGTGTTCTTGAGCACTGCTAGGGCAATATGCTAGAGGTTGTCACATGCATATGTAACACAGTAGCTGAAGAGTGTATCTAATCTGTTTGCCAGGAAAGCAAATAGTAATAAGATTGTGGGTTTTGCCTTTGCTCTAAACAACAGTGAACTAGCCTGAAGAGATTTTGTTTCTTATCCTAAGAGATTGTATCTTATTTGTATCTTATTTGGAAAGATTGTAGAGGTTCTGAGAGATTTTTCTGTAAAAGAAATACTAAATCTGAAGAAATCATAAATCGATTTTTATCTAAAGCACTGGAGGTCTGTTTCACTTTAAGTTTTATTGCCTGTTTTTGCCTGTTTATTAATACATTAGCTATACTATTAGTTATACAATATTAATGTTAATGATTGCTAATTATTAAATGTTAGTTATTAATTAGTAATGTTAATTCATTAGCTATACATTAAAACATACTTTATATGTATGCATTTTTAGCTAAAAACACAAATTGCTGTCTTGTTATGACTTTTGAATTAAATAAATTAATTAATTCTTACTAGCATTTCATCGTGTGTGAAGTCCGATACAGCATATTGGTTTAAAGCAACTCCTGTAACTTCAGTAACATTAGTCAAGCCTCAGACAAAACTGAGAACAGAATATGTTCAAAGGGATTGAGTATACCTGTTCATTTTAGTAATGTTCTGCATAGCCACTGCCAGCAAAATATTTCCAATATCAACCAAATGTACCAGCCATTATACAGTTATACCTCCTCCATTGCGAGGAAAGGGACAGGCCAATGCCGTCGCAAAACCCTAACCTCGCAAAGAACTGCAGGTGGTTAATATGCATGCAGGCCACGCCCATTGCTCCACCCCCCGGAACTCTGCAGCGCTGCAGACAATTCTTTGCTCCTTGCCCTTGTCTCTCTTGGCACAAGCGAGCAAAGGGAATGTTTCTGAGCGGCTGCTGTGACCGTGTGTATGCTTCCAGCACAAACTCCGCATCGCTGCCCCCCCAGCCCCCCAGCCCGGCCCCAGTGCTCGCCCTGCCCGCGCGCGCTC
>WEKX01017874.1:276497-287549 GCA_013390025.1 Pitta sordida
AGCTGAGCTTGCGGACCGCTGAATCATAATTGCAAGAAAATTGCTTCGCAAATGGACGAGGTCATGAAGGAGAAGTCATGATACAGAGAGGATTCACTTTATAGCCTGCATATGTCCTGTTCAAAGCTACAGATTCAAATAGCTTTGCTGAAATCTTTTCAGCTTCCTCCATTTGATTTGGGGGGACCATCTATCTAGAAAGCATCTAAATAGAAAAATGTCGTAAGTTTTGGGTCTTTATTGCCCCTCTCTCTCCTGCAATTGCATGTTTCTTGGATTTGCAACTAAAAGCCATTAACAGCTCAAAAACTAAACCTGCTCATCAGACCAACATAGGCAATGACTAGTTCAGCCTCAAGCTGAGAAATCAGCTCTTCTCCCTACATCCCTGTGGTCCACTGAGATCTAGTGAAGGTCTCTGGTAATCTTCAGGAAGGGGGAGAATAGGATATCCTCCTGTAGTGTGTTCTGCATGGAATGTTTCTAAAATTGTTCCAGCCAATATAAACTCTTCAGGAACATAAGGTAACATGTACTGTGTATTATGATGATCTCATTTATCATTTGAAGGCTCCATTTATTTCACCTCTTACTACTGACATTTGTAACATTTCCCAGATAATAAAACTGAGCTGCTGTCTGACTTTCTGTAACCACTGGGAAAGTGGTCCTCTGTGCCCCACTCCTCTGCCAGTTCTCATGGACCCACTGCAGATAGCTCCTCAGCAGTCATGTGAATTCTCCCTCCGAGTCTGGACCTGAGCACACAGTCTTTGTTTCATTTTTGGACATGCTTTTATACACTGCTTTTCTAAGTAAGAGTCAAGATTGCATCCAGCTGCTCCAGACTATTTAAAATTTTTGAAAGCGTATTTGTCCTGGAACAGCCCCATTGAAATGAATAGAGGAGTGGGACATGCCAAGTGTATCCTTGGCAGCTCTGAACAAATCCCTGCCTGATAACATGTTTTGGTTTGTTGTTCAACAGTGGAGTGAGTTTATTGAAATTTCAATGATCATAATTAAACTTCAAAAGTCAGTGTTGTGTCAGCATGAAGAAAAAAAGTTGAATGCTTTCTTGGAGTCAAATTTTAGACTTGATGTTGCTTGTAGCTGTATGCATGGTACTTCTGCCAGGACAATGACACCTATAACCTCTCCTTCAACAGGTATTCCCATCTAAGACTAGTAATCGATCTAGTATAGGGCATTGAGTCTAAGTGCCGGGTTCTTCACTTTGGACACAAAAATCCCATGCGTCGCTATCGGCTGGGGGATGAGTGGCTGGAGAGTGGTGAAATGGAGATGGATTTGGGAGTAATGGTTGACAGGAAACTTAATATGAGCCAGCAGTGTGCCCAGGTTGCAAAGAGGGCCAGTGGCATCCTGGCCTGTATTAGGAACAGTGTGGTCAGTCGGACTAGGGAAGTTATTCTTTCCCTATACTCGGCGCTATCAGATCACATCTTGAGTACTGTGTCCAGTTCTGGGCTCCCCGGTTTAAGAAGGATGTTGAACTGCTTCTGAGAGTCCAGAGAGGGGCGACAAGGATGGTGAAAGGACTGGAGAACAAGCCCTATGGGGAGCGACTGCGGTAGCTGGGGTTGTTCAGCCTGGAGAAGAGGAGGCTCAGAGGTGACCTCATTGCTGTTTACAACTGCCTGCGGAGAGGTTGCAGTCAGGTGAGTGTGAATCTCTTCTCTCAGGCTGCCAGCACTAGAACAAGAGGACACGGCCTTAAGTTACACCAGGGGAGGTTTAGACTGGATGTTAGGAAGAGCGTTTTCACAGAGAGAGTCATCGCTCATGGGAAGGGTCTGCCCAGGGAGGTGGTGGAGTCGCCATCCCTGGAGGTGTTTAAGAAAAGACTGGATGAGGAACTCAGTGACATGGTCTAGTAGGTGGGAGGCTCAGATGGACAGAGTGTGGTCCCCATGGCTCCGTGGTTGTGCGTTCGATCCCTATGTGGGCAGACCATGCCTCCCTGGGCAGACTGTTCCACTGAGATGATCCTTGTGAGTCCCTTCCAACTCAGAATATTCTGTGATTCTATGTCCATCCTTTTGGTGCAGGACTTATGGGAGCAGACCCTCAAAAGCTGAGAGAACAGTACTGACTCCTTTCCAGCCAGACATTCCTTTCTTTAAAATCCCATGCAAGTACCTTGATTTGATGACAGTTCTTTGGAACGCATTGAGTCAGCTGACATAGTCCAGTTTACTTCATTGTAGAACCAAATTACTCCCTACCTCAGCGGAGTTTATTTTTGGTGTTTCTGAGGAAAGTGTGAACAAAAAACCCGACCATGTAGAATTTGAGGGTTTAGGTTTTGGGCATTGGGTCATTCTGGTTTGTTGTTGAGCTTTTGTTGTTACAACACCCATGGGATCTGTTGATGTCTAGAGGTGTTATTTGACCTTGAAAACAGCTCTCAGTTACCGAGTAGGGCAGAGCCCAGAGGGCTGGACCAATAAACTCTCTAGAGACAGCTTGAACTTCTCAGCATTACCTGTCTTACACTAGGCAGGGAAGTGGATTGATGCCATGTTCAGACACAAGCTGGCGTGTTTCCAGGCTTCATTCGTGGAATCACCATGAACTAGTCTTGCTTGTGGCTCCCTCAGCCACTGGTGTTTCATATATTCCCAGAGCAGAGTGGTATGTGGCACTGAGGTGAGTTTTGGGGAAAGCAACTTCAATATTTTTCTGTTCTATCTATGTGAACCCCAAGCTGGGTGAGTTTTGCACTTGCTTCCTCACTGGTTGCTTGTTTTTACTACTGAAGGCTGATCATTCTTGAAGGATTTGGTCATGATTCAGTGACTGTGCAGAAATCCCTGAGAATGTTTTTGAGGGTTTTAACTGTGTTTTGTGTGCTTTTGCCAATGTGTCATCTGTGTGTGTCTGTGCTTCAAGACAGGGATATCCAGCCTCAGGCTCATGAAGAACCTTGTCTATCAGGAAGAGCTGGTTAAGGTTAGACATGCCACTACTGGGAAAATTTTTTTGTCTTCTTCAGTAATGCAGCTATATTTTGAATCTAAGTGCTCCGCTAAAGTAAAAAAAAGTGTTTGAGAAAACTAGATCCAAAGAAACAAGTGTTTCTATTGTTTGTATATTCACCAAAAAACAAACAAACAAACAAACAAAAAACCACCCAGATGGTCTACAGTGTTATTTATTGAAATAGAGGGAAAACGATATCTTTACAGATGAAAGACATTGTCATTTGTGGGGGTCTGCAGATAAATTATTCAATCCTTTGGGTTTTTTTGTGAATATTTGAGTATTAACATGTGTTGTCTTAAGCTCTGATTTAGCTACCAGTTGAAGAGTAGTAACATCAGTGCCGTGTAGCTGAAAGGAAGGAGGAGGCAGGGAAACTGCCTCTAATGCATGACAAGCGTATAAAATGTAGTGGTCAGGGGACTGAGAAACAGCAAGCAAACTCTCAGGGTATTTGGCTGAGAATTTACTGTGAAGAAATCAGGATTTTTTATGCCTTGCCATTTTTAGGCTTGCTTATAAAATATGAAGATTCAAAGTGCTAAGCTGAGAAGGAATGCAGCTGCTGCTTGGGTAACTTCACAAATATCCAAGTGTAAAACAATTGCAAAGCTGAATACACATATGTATTTTTATGTTAATCAGACTCCTTGCAATATCTCTAAAATCTTACATGCAATTGTCCTGTACTCAGCAGTGTCTTCAAATTTCTGTTTATTAGTCTCTTTAAATTTCTGTTTATTTTTCAAACTGGGGGTGTTTTTGCCTGTTTTCATGTGCACTTAAAACATCCTGTAATATTTCTTGTATATTTGCATAACTCTTGTCTTATACATTGGCATTAGTTTGATGTCTTTTCTAGAAAAATACCCTGCTATTCTCCAAGATGGTTTTTTTCTTATAAAAGTTAATGATTGTATAACATGTAATTTCTTTTAGCAGAGGAACTGTCTTCCCCATAGTTCTTTCAAGGGCTGTTAGTGGTGAACACGACTCAGCATATGAGCCATAGATGTTCTCGAGTATTTTGGTACAGTTATACCCCATCGTTCGCGAGGAAGGGGACAAGCCAGGGGTCTCGCAGAAAGCCAAACTCGCAAAGAAGTGCAGGTTGTTAATATGCATGCGGGCCACGCCCATTGCTCCACCCCCCTGGCAGTCTGGAGCGCTCCGGCACANTGTGTGTGCCCTCCCTAGGGGACGGGCCTGTACCGCCTTACAGGGAGAGCTGGCACCGCCCCTCGGCAGAGCAGAAACACAGCGCATGCGTGATCTGGGTAAACTCGCAGATCCCAGAAGCCGGACTGCGAAAAAATTGCTTCACAAATGGGCAGGGTCACAATGGAGAAGTCGCGATGCAGTGAGGATTCACTGTATTTTGACTGGCAGGACCTGGGTACAGACAGTTTGCTTTGGAGATTATAGATGAAAAATATTTGTCTTACTAAATGGTGGTGTCTCTAGAGTGGTGAAAAAATATTTAATACAGAGTGTATAAGTAGCTAAAGGGAATGTCAGGAACATGTAGGAGAGTTTAAAGTTGTCTTGTGTAACTGAATTTGGCATTACCTAGTTTATAAATATTTAATCATCTCCTGTAATATTTCCTTGTCATTTTCCATGTCCTTTTCTATTCTTCACTATTGAAATATTTCTATATTAAAAAGAAAGATATTTAAGGAGAAATAAGGGTTGACAGGAGAAACATAAGCACTGTTAACAGGTCCCAGTATTTCATGTAACTACAGAAGATTTGCATCAGTATAAGTTTTGAGATTGACATGCAAACATCAGGACTCTTTAGACTTAGTTATAGTAAAAACAGGAGAGATTATTTTCATATTATTATGCAATAGACATAAACCAATTAAGAAGTCTTTTGCCGTGTACAAAGAAGTCATTGCATTCATTTGACTAGAAATTCAGGAAGAAAAAATACTGTAGCTTTCAGTAGTTTCTGATTGTTATGTGATTATCTCAGGCCTGTTCAGGGGTAAAGTTTTGTTAAAAAAATAGTTTGAATATGATTCTAAGCCAAGTAATTCAAGCAGAGTTGGAATCAGCAATGGTTGAACGACAGTTATTGCCGTTTGTCTATCTGATGAATACAGTAATACCTCACCCATCACATGGAAAGGGTTTTGTCAGGGTGTCACAAACTGTCAAATTCGCAAACACGCGCGGGTCATTAATATGCATACAGACCACACCCATTGCTCCACCTGCAGCCATTCCAGAGCACGGGAGAGCCTTTTCCGCTCCTCCCCACAGGCTCTCCTAGCACAGGGGAGCAAAGGGAAACATTTCTGAACCCCCTCTGTTTGGGGAAACCGCTTCTGGGCCGCTGGGCTGCTGCTACCGCACATGCTTGCACTGCCTCCATGGCAGGGAAGCTCTGGGACTGCGGTGGGGAAGGGGTGTACTGGGGCTTTGGTCGGCGCTCGTGAAGCCTCGGAAACCTTAACTTTGTACCACTGTGACACCCCGAGGCCCCTTATGGCGGGAGGTAGCATCGGTGTTGGAGTTTCTTTCCCTTTAACATCCACCGGTCCCGGGAGCAGGAGCACTGGCCGTATAGAGCCATCAAAGCACTACTTCCCTCTGCTGCAGTGGGGGGAGGGCATGGGGGAGCAGAAGCCTCCTCCTTGCGCAGCAGCTGTGGCGGCGGTGCAGGTTTGTCCCAGCGCTGCCCTGTCCCAGCACACAGTGCTTGCCCCACTGCCGCCACAGCCAGCCCAGACCCACTTTCTCTGGGGCTACCTCATCACCAGGTGTGCCGGGTGGCAGTCTCTGGGCACAGCCTGCATTGCCTCCCTGTCTGTAGTCATGGCAACAGTAACGCACCCGAGGGGGTCAGTCCCTGGCTGGGCTTAGAGCAACAGGGGTTAGTGTGGCTTGTGGTGGTCCTGCCCTGGGTCCCAGTGGCTGCCTGGGGCATCCTGCTGCATGAACCTTCCACTGTAGGGATGAGGCATGGAGACACACAGGAGTGGGGCAGGGACCGGGGTACAGTGCCACAGGAGCGAGAGGCACCACATGCCCATTCCACAGGGCTTGGCCTGTCCCGCCTCACAGGGAGCGCCGGCGCTGCCCCTCGGCAAAGCAGAGGCACTGCGCATGTGTCAGCCAGGAAGCTCCGTGAATCGCTGAGCAGGTCTGATAAAAATTTCTCACGAATGAGTGAGGTCACAATGGAGGAGTCGCAATGCAGAGGGGTATTAGTGTATTTTCAACAGATACGAAGTAGATAACTACATAATTTATAATTAATGTTTCTTGACTCTGTGAGATTGTCAAGGAAAGGGAATTTTGTCTTCATGGGATGAGGATCATCTTCATTGTAAGAAGAGTACTAGTCTGAAGGACATGGGGCATATTAAGAGGATAGGGAAGACAATCTCATTGAGAAGGGGTGGGAGGCATTAAGCTGAGCCAGATGGAGGAGGAGAGGTAGAGCAAATGTTGGCATATTCTGGAAAACCATGATCTGCTGGCTGAGATTTAAGCAGGAGACACACTTTTCTTACATTTCTGAAGAGAGGTTGAGAATGTTGTGAATGGGAGTGGGAAGGTGTAAGGAGCTTGAAAGTTTGAACTATGAAGAGGCTGGAAACATACAGTCTGCAGAAGTGGTGCATTAGTTTTGTGGACCAAACTTGTCAAAATTAATCAAACAACAAGTAAATCAAGGTGGAGGTAAGTCAATATTTGAAATCAGGATTTATTTTTCTGTTGGCTTCTTTCTGATGACAAATAGACAGGTATATTTAGTTTATTTGTTCTTGGCATACCAAATGTTCCATGTTGTTAGGAAGTTCCAAGCTGTTATCCGTACTTGCTTCACCTTGTTCCTTGACTCTATGATCCACTGCTTGGAGGTGTGCCCGGAGACCATTCAAAAACTGAAATCCAGCCTGTGCCTGTTTGTTAGGCAATGCTGTATTGGATGTGCTAATGAAATTGCCTCCTGGCTTTTACATGGGTTTGAGGGATGAGCTTGACCTTTCAGAGCATTAGTGATTTTTCAAGGCTGGGATCTTTGTGAGATGGCTCCCCTCTGCTCCATGCCTTCTCCCTATGGAGGTTTCCGAGGTACATCCCAATGGCACCCTCTCCCCAGAGCCTGTTGAGTTCACCGTTTTCTGTTCTCCACAAAGTTCTCCCCCGTCACACTGCAGGTCTGGTCACGATTTATAACTCCAGTGTAGCTGAGTTGAGTTGATTGGTTTATGACTGTGTAGGAAGTTGATTTTTAAGTGACTAATGTAGAACTTATTCATAGGAAGGCTTGGCATAGCCAAGATCTTAGTTGATCCCAGGAGCACAGAAATTGCGTTCTGCAGTGTATATATAAAGCTTTCAAAATGGAAGGAAGAAAGAAGCATTGTCAAAAATATATCATCATGGTATGTTTCACTGAATATTGCTAATCACTGTCTTTATACCTTCAGTGGTTTAGTGCCTTGTGTTAAAGGACTGCTGCACCTTGCATGGCTCAGAAGACTCAGTGGTTAATGAGGTCACACTGGGTGCTGGAGGTCTCTCCAGGTCAGATCTTTAAAGGAAGATGCCTTCTCTGAAGTGTTCAAAAGGCATGTTGGAAGTGTTGTAGATTGACTGTTTCAGAGCATGTTAGGAGATCTATCTTCTCACAAAACCACACTGGTAAAATTGCAGTAATAATGACTGAAACTTAACATTTAAATAAAAGAAGTACTCATAAGTTTTTAAGGCATATTCTCAGTACCCTGGAGGAAAAGAGTGTAAATATTTTCTTCAATACGCAAAAACTTAGGGAAGGCTCCTTAGAGCTGACAATATTGACTATTACCATTGAATACAGGGAAAGCATACAGAAAAACTCAGAAATTACTGTTTTATCACTTCATCTTTGCTTTTATTCAGACTGGAAATATCCCACTGTTGCTGCCCTAGCATTGCGCTTATGGCTCCCTTGTGGCAAGCCCACATATATATACGTGTAATGCACAAACACCACAGGGTAGAATTTATACAAAATAAAAGTGAAAGTACTGCTTCCTGTTTTAATTATGACAGAACCTTTCCAGAGGAGGTGGCATCCAATAAGTAGTTTGGGTGTTTTGGCCAACAGAGTTCTTGCTTTGTTTCTTTTGTCCAAAAAGGTTTAAATAAGGCAACTCTGATGTTAAACAGGATGTTCCTGCTGTACAGCTACCAAAAAGCTGGATGTCACCCATTCCTCTTGGCTTTGGGAATAGGAAACATTTCCTAGGTAGTTCAAAGTTGTTTTTCCTTCCGTAGGACAATTGGAGCATGGTCAGGCATTTGCTTTGCAATCATCTGCACTCAAGGAATTGTTACCAGCTGGCTTCTGTGTTGGTTCAAACCCCACCCAGCTCTGTCAGCTGGAGGATTCACATGAGTAGGGTCTATATTCCAGCTTCACATAAGTCCGTACAGTTACTTGGTATGTATCCCACTGAAATAGGTTTTGTCAGACTGAGTCTCCTGTGTCAGCAGTGCTGCAGGAGCAGAAATACACAACCAGCTCTTCACTTTTTCACTGTATTCCCCAAGAGGAGGCATTTGAAAATAATTTCCATTTTTGTAAATTGTGGACTTGAATGCTCAGTGCTCTGCAGAGCAGCTCTGCATTGCCATGGGCACTTACTTGGAGTAAAATTTGTGGACAGAGCTGTTGCATCTGAGCAAATGTCTGACTTGGTCCATTTCTCTTTTCAACTCTCTATAAGATTTTCCTTTAAGTTATCCTCAATAAGCCCAGCATTTGAGTGGCCATATGGTTGGCAAAAGATACAGATAATTTACAACTGTTGTTTGTATTCATTTTTGTAGTTCTGAAGTTATTTTAAAAACACAGCCTAAAGGACTTTTTCCAGAATTAATAGATTTTCACATAAATCTGGAAATGCCTGTTCTTCTGCTCAGATCTCCAGAAAAGTGTGTCTAGTTCATTAGTTTCATGCTGAAGTGTTAACATTTTAGGTTGTTTTATTAGGAGAGAGCAAAGAATTCCTGGCTTGTTGAAAATTTGTTACACAAAAACAAGGGTGAAAAGGTTCCAAAAGAGCTGATGCTAAGCATTGCAAACTGGATGAAGTTGTGCAGATTGGAAAGATTTACAAGACATCTGGTAATTAGCTTCCAGCCCCCATGGAGTCCTGCCCTGTGAAAGCTGCTGGTGCTTGTGCTGGTGGGAGATGAAGCATAACCCTGAAAAGCTAGATCTTTGTGTTCACAAATTTTTAATGAACTATTGAAGAGTCTCCAAGTACCCCTTTGGAAAACTACCTCCTACCAAAAAAATTGTCCAACATCTCTCCCTTTGCAGGATTGTCTTCTCTGCCAGCATTTTCTTGGTGCAGTGGGGAGGAGGAACAAGCTATCAAAGGGCTCTTTATGGCTTTCCCTGCATGAGCCAACCTGCCAGTCTGCCTCATACCAGTTTGCTGTGCTTTCCCCCAGGACTGCACTACAGCTGGGGGTTGATGAAGGGTGGCTGACTGGTTGTGTCCCCCTGCCCTTCCCAAAATGCCAGTTCTGCTTGGGACTGCTGTTAGAACTGGGCACCTGGTGAGTAACCTTCTCCAGGGAACTAAAGCAGCATGCTTGGGTGAAGGAACCCAGAGCCAGGCCACAAAGTTTGATCCTTTCATTATTATTATCATTATTGTTGTTATTATTTTTACTATTACTACTAGTACTGTTGCTACTATTGTTACTTTCTAGCAGTATTTTTCAAGTTTCATTAAGGAAGATTTAAGCAAGAAAGAAAACTTCCCAATTATGTGAGTTTTGTAAGCTGCTTCTTGGGAGCACCTATCTACACCCTAGTTATAGGATAAGGTGTGTTTGTGGGATTTCTGAAGTTCAACTGTTACTTGTTAAAGACTTGGGAGACTACTTCTATACCCGGTTTGGTCTCTTGCCTGTGCAGTCACTTTGATCAAGTAATTGTCATGTTATTCTATCTGTAAAACAGAATATTTTTTGTCTTAAATAACTGCAGTAAAAATGGTTAAGATCAAAATTGTATATTCTCTATCACTACTTATTTTTTAATTATGTGAACATTAGTAATCAATCCCACCAGGCTAACTACTAGTAACAATATTTATCCTTTCAGCTCTGAATTTGTTAAGTACTATGAGCAGGGAGCCTGTCTTAAGTTAATTTTTTTTAGCACTGCTGTGCTTTAAAATTAGGCATTTACAGCAAAGAAAAAGCCTTATTGAGATTAGTTATCAGAAAGAACATTATTTTTCCAGATTGCAAGTGTAAGCCAATGTGTGGTTAATGGTACATTCACTAAATTATACTGACTTGAGAATGTGAAGGAAGTGGAGTTACGTATCAATAATATCAGGACATATTGGAAGAGATTGTACTTAATTTGTATATAACTGATGAACTTTGCAATGGTAGACATTAAACATAATCTTTCCACTGATAAATCATGCTTATAGACTCAAATAAAAACAGTCTGAGCCTTTTCTTCTTAAGATCACAGCCATTCCGTGTGCGTGTCGTAGCGGTATCTGATTCCTGAATGCAGTGCAACTGGTGCTGCAGCCTGAGCTCTTGGTCAGTGCTGTCCATGTGCTTTTGATTTGCCTGGGGTCTGAGCTGCTGTATCCTGCTGCAGGCAATAAACAGCTGCTCTCCGGGCGGCTGCCTCCAATCTGGGCTGTGGGAGAAAATTGCTTTTCTTGGAACAAAGTTGCAGCATATCTTGGTCCAGTGGTACCAGTGGTCCAAGGTCTACAGCAGAGTTCTGTATGGGTCACAAATGCCTTAGTTTGTGCTGAAAAGTGGCAGCTTCCTTAGAGGAGGGTTCAAAGCCCTGCTCCTGCAGTTAACCTGAACAGCCTCTGCTCCATACACTACAGCTGTCTCCACAGACAATACATAGTTGCTTTGAAGAGTTACTTATTAAATTAATATTGTTAGAGAGAGCAGTAGTTAGGCTGGATCTGGCTTTTCAATAAACAGATTTTACTGAGACTTGTTTCACTTAGATGTTTATTGACTTCACCCCCCCCC